>WURT03646875.1:0-19399 GCA_009936505.3 Holothuria glaberrima | reverse complement strand
GGGGGGGGGGGGGGGGGGGGGGGGGGACTGGGCCATGCCACACCCCTCACGAATGCCAATTTTTTTTTAGTTCCTAAAAATACGTTAATTTTTTAACACAAATTTTACTTCAAAAGGTAGCATATGTGGCACCAAACTGCATGTAAGGACACCCAATTTTTCAAAAATTTTCAAAAGGGGAGGGGGACATCCCCTCTCCTTAGACCCCTTCCCAGGCCGGCTATCACACAACATACTGCATGCCCCCCCTCCTGGGTACTCCACTGACCCTAGCTGCAGTATGTGTGTTTCAATGACTTGGTGAGATATTCTGTGAAAATTTATGCTTCTCCATTTAACCAAAACGTATCGCCCCCTGAGCTTGGTTTGCCCCCTCCTCTGCTTGTTACGGGCCTGTTTGTCGCATAATGTGAAAGACTGGAAGTACGTATTTGCCGTTTTACATTTCCAAACATTTTTACCGCACACTTCGCGCGCACCTATCATAGATGGTGAATGTAAATACACTTACAATCAAAAAGCGTTCTGAAATGCGCTTTTAAGTCCAACCCGTTTTGTTTTACCTATCAGGAGATGATATATATTCTTTACCTATACTTCCCCTGTACTAATTCCCCATTGTTAGAAGCCGTTCGTCTGGATTATGGTTCAAAATTAGTAAAAATAAGATTGTTGTAAAGTACTTGGCGTCATACTCTGTAGTGTCATTCGGATGCCAGGTAATAAGCATCATGATGCATGGTGTCCCCCTTTAATCCAGAACTTCCAGGAAGTCCTACACCGGTCTCTGCACGCCTTGGATACCCTTTTGTAACGTACAATGAAGCAAAGGCAAAATTATGTAATAGTCCAAGATTGTTTCTGTGGACCCCATCTGAGCGCAAAAATTGCCTCGGGGAGAAGGCAGTATAGCAGCCAAATGGGGGCTTGAGAAGGTTTGTTGACAAAATACCCTCTTCTTAGACGACATACTCTATTTCACCTAACCAAAAATTGGAATTCACTAAATTATGGATATTTTTCACACATACGATCAGTTCAAAATAATTTGAAAGATGGCACCATTTTGCATCTAAGCCACCTTAAATAAACAAAAGTTTCTCAAATGGGTGGGGTCCCCTCCCCTTAAACCCCTCCAGAATGGCACCCTTATGAAATGACAAAGAAAGGTGCCTCCAATTGATGTATTCAATCGCCGGAATGCATGCAGATCTACGCAGACGTGGAATTAACAACTGAGGTCGCATTACGACGTCATCTGTGGTGCCCCTAATCACCAACTCCTGGCGGCGCCACTGGGTACTGTATGGTACAGCAAAATTCAATTTCCCCAACACGTCTATATTGCTCGAGGCTATAACGACTCTCGCAGCTGTGTGTGAGCTAAATGGGAACACCATTGGCGCCGTCACCGGAGGGGGAGCTTAGCAGGCACGTGACCCCAGCCCCAATCGATTTGTGAAAAGTTTCTAACATTTTTAAAATGAGCCAAAAAGGATCTTAAGCTATAGATTTCTGTGGGGGTGGGTGAAGTGAGTTTTCAACCGAGTGATGGATCCATTATTCTAGTCAATTTCTATGACAAGTTGTCTGAAACTTTCAAAATTTTCATAAGCCCTTCCCCAACTATTAAAAGTTTCGCACGCCTCGTGCGTTCCCAGCAACACTTTATCACTGCGCTAATTATCAATACCTTCTCAGACGTATTCGCACTATTCATGGATTGTTCGTGTCCGTAGGAAAAATTACGTACAGCAGAGCACAGCATTGCAAGAATGCTGAACGGGAATTAAAAAAATAACATGTTTCATGAAAACTGAAAGCGTGTACGAATTACCAGGCAAAAGACTCTTCGTCTATTTGACAGATAAACTTTGTTATGTAATTGAGTTTCCCGGTGCACAGTCTGCAGCCATGGCATTTTTCTTGGAAAAGATGATTTCTAATGTAAAATTTCGGCGCGGTTCACACTCCGCATCTGATGCCTATAAGGTAATAATATTCAGAAAAATAAAAAGGTGAAATAAAAGCACTTTGGAATGTGATATAACTCAACCTGACTGTTCGTCGGGATTCCGGGTTTTAAGCATTTGTGGTCAGTTGCGTCGGGTCGGATCGTAAGTCGGGTCGGATCGTAGGTAGGGTCGGATCGTTGGTTAACCACGCAACATATTGCCGGGGTGATATTTCTATCTACTGTTCATCAGTCACACTTCAAGCGAGCGCATTGACTTCCTGCAACCATCGTCTAATTTCGAAAACCCTTTTTTGTTGGACAATTCATAAAAACAAAAAATTGGTCGCAGCTGGTTCGATGACAGCTACACTGTCCAGACCGTACTCAAATGCGATGACTCTCACGACCCCACCCCTCTCCCGACTCCACTACGGATAGTCGCCCCGACGGTAGGCCTGTAGTCTAATGGAAAGCAGATCCTTCAATAAATTCCAAGCTTTTAATTTTCAAACCGTTCTTAATAAAAAAAATCGAAATTTTGACGCGCTTCTCGCGCCCATCATTCTGCATTTGTTATACTTCCGGAAACCCGTCGCTTTTGTTATGGCTACATGTTGATGCCCTTCATGTCTAAGAACCCCCCCCCTTCCTTCCGATCGCTTTATCAAACCCTGGCGCCACTCATGACCTCAGCCCAACCGCAGTGGGGATGAATCCCCTGAGGCGTCGTCTTTATGAACAGGACCAATCTGGGAAAATTCCTGCCCTCCCTAAGCATAATTGCAGTTCACTCAACATTCTGTTCTTTTCTACAAGTTTTGATTTAAAGCACGATCATGCTGAAACACATTATTGCATAACCGTAATCAGGCCTCCTTCTGTGCTGCCCGAGAAACAAATTTGATTAGCCCCGTTTTCGGCCCTCGTACGTCTTGTCCACGGACTTCTCATATATGGGCAAAGGATCAAGTGACCAATACGGTCGCCACCGTTCGAAAAAAATTAGGCTTATCTAGATGGCCGCTGGGCCACAAATATCTGACCAATTTGACGATAAAAATGTAACATTTCAGACAAAATATCAATATAAATGGAAGGAAAATATCAGTCCTTCATTCTATTCGTTGAATTTGACCTGAGCTTGCATTCTTTCGAAAATATTACAAATTTCTCATACAATCTGCTGATATCAAGCCACTCGAGCAAGACCAAACTTTCACACACAAGGCCTATTATAATTCTGTGGGCTATAGCAGGCAGCCATAATGGTAAGCCTACTCGTGTACGCACGTACGGTGGCGACAGTTTACGCATAGGGCGTAAGTGCAATACGCTCTGTCCATATGTATGAGAAGTCCGTGGTCTTGTAATTTGACCGCAACTTAAAACTTGACGCAATTCTGTACAGGACATTCTCGATAAAATACGATGAATCCCATGAAATCGTATTTGTAATGGTTCAGATAATTGATTTATTACGGTCGGTCTGTCGAGAATGATGAATCCAACAGTTACTCAATGGCAGTGCATGCCACTTACCAACCCGGCGTTCGCCTCGGACCTACCCCTCTCCCGAACTCAGGACATTTGCAAACCAAGTGGACTCTCTTAGGGGCGAATTCCAGGATCGATTTTCAGATTTTAAACCTGAGGAAAAGGACGCAAAAACGCACCCTAAATGTGAATTAACAGTTTGTCGACAAAATAGAGATGTAACCACACGGGGGCAAGTTTCGCCAACAGTCAGTAGACTGATACTACAATTTACTCAAGTGCTTGCGGGTCTGCCTAGATGGGCACATTGGTCACTCTAACGGGGGCGGGGTGGGGTGAGGAGACGCCACCTCCATATACAGCTCTCAGTTCTACTGCCACCCCCAGATGGTCATAACATGATTTGGCGCACTGTTCAAAAAGGTTGCACACATGTCCTAAATGCAGAGTAAATGAATTGATAAAGTATCAGAATGTTGATAGATATTTTGTAAACACCACGTTGATATATCGGTGACAGTGTGAACAAAACAAAAAGATGCCATCCATTGTATTTGATTCACGTTTCTGGATTTCAGAAACGTCATCTTCAGGAAATGGGAATGTAAATAGATGTCATACAAATATTAGTCTTCATTGACAGGTCACAAGTTGTAGTGACTACATTCCATAGTCGGGACTATCACAGTGGTCATGATCCCACTCCCTCCCCATTCGGGCAACCCAGCATAACCTTGATTTGCAGTACTTGTCAGACTTTGCCTTTCTAGTAGTAAAACTGTTTAAAAGCTTAAGCGTTGTATACACACATCATATAGCACGGTCATGTTATTCCGTAGCGTAGAGCCTTCAAGACATTCAAACATCCAAAGAGGAGAGAAGGGATCGTATCGATTGTCTTTGATTTATTTGGTCCAAACTTGGCAAATAAGAGATGAATCATATATGGTTTTACTTGCGTCTGGTAATGTTAATGTTAAAAAAAAAACCTCATTTCTGCAAACGAACAATTGGGGGGGGGGGGGGCTTTATCTATTGCACTTTTGGCAGATACAATCATTAAAAGGTTTTTATATACAAAGGATCTATAGGGGGCCTGTATAGAGATAGACTCCAACTTTAACCATCACAGGAAAATGGAAGGATGGATACTACTGAGATGACATTGCATACAAAGATACAATCACGATTGCGCTGGTATAGTCCCAGTCTCATCGAGATAAAAAATCAAATACTTTTTTTCAAGATTCCTCCCTTTGTTACAAAGGATTGGAAAATTAAACTTATCTAGACCACTCTGCCTTAACTCTTACTTTAAAGAGAAATATTGTGTTTAAAATGCATCAACATGGCATACAAAGAAAATACCTCACATTGTTATTAAACCATTCAGTCTCAGCAATGAACTCGAACAATAGCTTTATCCCCTCAAAATATTATGCATTTCTAGAGTAAAGAGATGTTGCCTCATTTAAATTTTTGAAAGTTTGGGTGAACAAATTACCTTAATTTGTGTAACAAATAATCAAATAATTTCCTGTGAAAGCCATATTTCTTGACAAAAAGAACAACCATACTACCTTATTTTGAATTGTTTATCATTCTGTATCTATCAATTTTCGTTTAAAACTTATGAAAATTTTCTGTAAAAGATAACTCCATAAACAGATAAATAATAAAACAAGCAAGTAAATGTAATAATGAGAATTGACCACAAACTTTGTGTGCAAAGTAGCACGTATCATTTTCATGAGGGTACAAGACTTTCTACCTTCTTTGACCCCCTTCCCCTTTCCTAGAACTAAGTTAGAATGATGTGAACAATTTTTGGCAACAAATATTGACATTCGTTACATTTGTCTTAAAAGAGTATACATGAGTCTGTGATTCCCGGCCCTCCAAAACTACATTTCACGTGCTCGTGAAAATAAAGATAAAGATATCCCTTACATACACATTAACAACAATAACTGATACTTATCGTCATAGTCTGAATAACTTGACTGTTGGTAAATTAAGCAAGTAGCACTTCCTCAAGTTCCTTTACATCTGAAATGTCTATTGTGCAATTGGTCAAGTTTCTTTTGAAGAAACTGTGCTAAAGAACTAACCCAGCAAAAAATTTCCAGGCCTGTTGAAAACTGAAATGCACACGTCTTAACTTTTATAAGAGGTGAGAATTGGCATTTGATCATGTAATTATTGGAGTTAATACGATTCAACTGCTACAATCATGCAACTCCTGTAAAATTACGCTTTCCAAAGTCCCCTCGACTCTCTGGCAAAGAACCGAAGGGCAAAACCAAATGTATACTGCCAAAGAAGTACTCCTCCCAAAAAGGCTGTGTCCCTGAAAGGACCTTAACTGACCAACCTCTTGGCCTTCACGTAACTCCTGTAAAATTAGAAGGTTCCAGAGGTAACTGTTGATACTTGTTTCAAGTTACAGGTTCTAACCTGTTAAACAGATTAAAAAATTTTTTTTCCTGCATAAACTTCTAATTTATTTCACTCTGTTTCATTTCATTTGCCTCTACATATGTGGTACAAAAAACTTGACAAACAGCATGAATTCATCAAATGAGGTACTATAGCAAGTGGGCCAATGCACACTGTCTCGAAAGAATTTTTATGACTGGCTAACCCTAAACCTATCCTTAAAAAAGGATACAATCGATACAATACAATCAGCCAATCAGAAAATATCTTACGAGACAGTGTGAAGTAGTGAGGTGACTATTACAGGTTGCTATTTGCTAGGCTGCCACTATGGCTGGTAATTTAAAGTTATCCTATCATCATTGAAAAATTTTAACTTGTTTCTTAAACCCTGGGGTAAAATGAAATAATCTATTTGAAATAACTAAAATGAAACAATTCAAATGAAATGAAATAACAAAAATAATTAAACTGAAAAATTATGAGCAAAGCTTCCATGTAATGTCACAAATCAAAATCAGAGCCAAACATCCATTATATTTACATATACTGAACAAACTAAACTAAACAATTTTTACTTTTTCCAGCTGAAGGTGCCATGATAACATGGAAATTTATAGTTGTCATCATACCTGTATTACTTCTTTTTCATTCGTTTTCTTCATTTGTCTATATACAGGCTTCTTCTGGGAAAATCAACCTAAGAACTAAACATTTATTTTATAGTATAATCATAGTACAATGAACTTATGTACATACATTTGCGTAATTTTGCTAATATTGTACCAATGTTGAAAACAACAGACATTACTCATATTTGATATTATAATAACAAATATCACTAAATCGTTGCTTCAATGCAACATTGCTTCTTTCTTTAATTTTAACACAATTTCACAACTACATAAAACACATTTGGCTGTTCTTTTTTTTTTTAGTAATATTCATTATAATTCCTTCACACAATTTATGTGGAGATATTTTCAGGTGCACTATTGCAAAATGTCCACTATTTCATTTGACAAACTTTCTATATGCTTTTTGTTTTTTTCATATTCTGAAGACACGAAAAGACATAATAACAACAGTACCCGCAGTTATGATTTCAGCAGAAGTTCATAATACTCAACAACTGCCATGAATGATTTGTTGAAATATCTGAAGTACACAGGTGAGAAAACTTAACATAGACTCTTTTCCAAAAAGGAATTACAAAGAATTATGGGATCAAGTGTTGGTGTGTGTCTTTATTTGTCAATGCCACATTACTGTGGCCAAAAAACGGCCACAAAACTCCTATCCCATAATCCTTTGTAACTGCTATTTGGAAAAGGGTCTACAGTCAGTCTCACAGCTAGAGCATGGGTATGTACATTTTGCATAAGCGATGTTAGGTGTTTGGTCCATTGATGACATATTGGGTTGTTATATTTTTTCTTGTCCCACTTGTCAAGATACAATGGCCAAGTCCAACATGTCACATCCTTCCCTAGGGTTTCTTCTTGTTCTGTGAAAAAGGATGACAGGCATGCTTTATCTTCAGCGTTATAAAGTTACTCCACAATCAAAACATAATTCTGTTTTATAATTATTCACACCTAAACAAGGTTAATACTTAAACTAACGAACATGGTAAATGATATGTGATGAAGTACATAAAAGTGACACCAACTTGTGCCAGTCTCAAGCCAGGTCTCCAAAATATTTTAGCCAGGTCATGAATCCAGTCCAAGTCCATACTTTCCGAGTCCGAGTCCTTACAATCAAAGCTCAAGTCCTATCTTGAGTCTGGTCTCGAGTTTGAGACCCGGTTTTGGGTTCTACAGCACTGATCACTACCCATTGAGATGAGACACACTGTAAGTTAATTCCACCTGAAACAAATGACATAGGATCTACCTGAAGTTAAATTGTCTGAATTTAACATGCTACCCTTCTCATGTCCTACTTTAATCAAACTTCACTGGTTACATTTAATTTTTAAACTTATCATAATATTCCAACATATTAGTGGGGTGATGCTAACAAAATGTCCCAAGTCAAGGCTATGACACTGATTTGACACTAAGAGAAGTTACATCTTTCCTCAACTAACATTAAAGTTGTATCTCTGTCTCTTTAAGACTGCCATGTGTAACTTTTAGTGGGGAGATAGCTTGAGCTTCACTCACTAAACTGTGTCATTTGACCCACTGCCATCATGTAAAGGCCTTTCTATTAGGGAGTTCACGGTTACGTCACTGGTTGGCACCGGCTGGCACAGAGCATGCGCAAATACAAATGCGTGTATGTTCAGTGTTGCGCGTGTAAACGCTTGTGCGACTGCACGCAGGAAGTAGACGAATTGGAATCTACTTTGCATTGTGACGACAGTGTAAACGCGCCTAACAAACTCTTTTAGCGACACGCAGTGACGTCTTTGTTTGTAAACAGTGAATGAGTCTATTTAACTTGAGGTGCATTACTTATGCAAAAGCTCCCAAGGGTTTGTTAATACAGCACATAAAATCTTCAAAAATGTTTTTTTTTTTGTCAGTCATGAAATGCTTGAATGTTTCATGAGCTACACAACAGCTAAATGAAACCTTTTCTTCTGTACTTAACTCCTTCAATCATGAATTAAGGCAATATATCACAAACACACTTTCCTGTGCAATAAACGGAGAAATGAAATGTAGAGATGAAATCATTACCTTTGCAAAGGAGCGAATCAAACCACGCTGTTTAAAAAAAAATAACCAAGAAAAGAAAGACAGATTTTATTAATGGACAGCGTAGGAAGATTCCACAATGTTAAAACACTATGAGAGAATGGAATGATGGATGTATCAAAACGAGATACATGCATTCTACAGTTTATGCAATGCCACTTTATTGTGACCTTATGAGTATGTATAGAAACTGGAATTTCCTTTTTTCAGGTGCTAACCTTGATGTCTTTACACTTTTCTTGTTATGCAACTGTATGGTGTTCATGCAACCTTTGATCATTTATGTACTTTCTAACTGCTTCGTACAGTACATGGTCCAACCAACTTATGATTACTACTTAGAATCAGTGTCTACGCTAGGGCTCAGAAACTGGGGAGGAATTTTCTACCCTCCCAAATTTTTGGCGGGATTTCAAATTCTATAGGGGGCATTTTCAGAAATTATAAATCAGTGAAATGAGTGAATCAGTTATTTTTTATCCATCCAGGCCAGCGAGCTGAGGGAGGAGTCAAGTACCCGCAATTAAATGGGTAGTGGTATTGTATGACTCATTGATTTCCGATTGTTCTTCTGTGTCACAGTCTCACAGGCAAGTTCAAGAGTTACAAATATGGACATGATGTAGGAAAATAAAAAAGTGTGGGCCGCAAGGTCTGCACAGGAATTTCCCACAGACAATTATTTTAATTGCGGGGTTTGGAAATTCAGTGCAGGAATCACGCAGTCGCGCACCTCAGCGTGAACACTGCATAGAATGACCAATTCATAGTGTAAAAGGTGTTACTTTTTAATACTTACTAATAAACTCATCCCAACAACACAACAATAAAGCAAGCTGGACCTACCATTCAGAAGACAGTGTAAGTTTTAAATTATAGCAGCCTACCCACTCAATAAGATGCAAGCCACTAGCATGTCTTATCTACAAGGCTGACAGAGAAACCTCTTGCTTTTTTGTGACATTCATGAGCTGCGCAGGTTGCCAGTTCACAAAGATTGATTGCTTTGTTTTCCTTCAAGCTTATAACAGTTTTACAATTTGGCACCTGTCTGTCCATAAACTCGTTAGTAAATACATCCCTGGGCATCAAGGTCTCCGGACAAACTACAGCCACACTCGTCTTGACATCCCTACCACCAAGCAGTATTTTGTAATGTCTTTTCTGCAGTAAGACAAAGGTTGTAAAATTCCTTCCCTCATAGTATTTGTGTAGCTTGAAATGTACAGGAAATGTTTCAGGAAATTACAAATATCACATATTTTTGCAAGAGAGATGACCATTTGTTTCTGCATTTCAGTGATGCAACTTTTTGAACTTTGTTGGCTTTTACAGCAGCACTGTCAACAACTCAACATTTTACTCTGTGCCAGAAGAGTTAATCTTGCAAGAAATGCCTGTGAAGCTTGATGGTAGCAACTTCTGGTTCCACTGCCTGAAAGACCACTTGTGCAATGTAGTTTGTCAGAAGTTTCACGTGGTAATTGTATGGGACAATTAGAACCCATATCTCAACAACCTTACAGCAGCTTTTCTTTCTGCGCTGCAAGTTAATTCTGTAAATTTCCATATTAAAATGTAGAAAAAAATGGTCCATTTTGTTTTCCTAATTAGAGCTCATGGAGTATGCTGCTTAAGTACAAAATTTGAAATGTGAAAAAATCCCACAACAAACTAAGCAAAATTCTCATGTTTTCATATTTTCACTGTAACCTCACTACATACATGAATTATTAATTCACCATGTGAGGTAAAAATTGACCTAAGCAAACATGCTCTGAGATTAGTTATTGGGATACTTATTATTTATGCCTATGTGAACTGGAAATGATTATTCAGTCTAGTTGCTTGTATTTCACCTTAACTGGTAAAACCCATAATGTTTTAGTTTCCCCAAGAATGTATTTTAACACCAAAAATGTTAAGTGTTCCCCTTTTAACACCCACTTGGCAGTTTTTCACCACGACAGCTGGATCTTCCATATAATTCAGCTCAATTTTCACCTCTAAATTAATTTTTAAAAGTTTCTGGTTTTTCTCCCATGCAAAACTGCCTACTTATAGGTATGTGAAAGTAATCTGACATGGCGAAAACAGGCTTATATCAGTTCAAAGGGTACTATCTTCAAAAGATTACTTTGCTCTTAATTTGAGTTCCTTAAAAGCCATTTTAGTTCTTAATCTGCTGTATATACAGTAACTGACTTACCACTCCTTCATACTCTTTATCTGAAATTGGTGCACCTCTGTCGTCACGTGCAATCCTTGCCTGTAAATAAAAAAAATCTACCAGTGAGGGTTGACAGTAAAGATAGCATACTTATACAGTGAAATCTTGACAGCTCATTGTAAATAACAAGAAGTTAAGAAATATGCACACTGTTTATAGTGTGGGGTCATGAATAAGAAGTAACTTCAAAAGACACAAGAGAGGACATAGTTGAAGCAGACAAGTTGCTCACTTACCTATAGAATAATCATCTTTTGTCAAAAAACTTGTTATGCAAAGGAAAGGATATTATGTTACAGTTACTATGGAACCAAAATGCACTGACACTATCGCATTGACTGAATTACTAAACACAGTTTACACTTCTGGATGTATGGCTGAAATGGAAAAAAACTATGAAGTTTGCTAAAAGAAAATGATCTTTGACTTTTTCCAAACCCTAATAAAATAGGCTTAATTGAGGTTACTTTGACTTTCTATTAGCACATCTGTCTTTACGATATTATATTTTGGTTTTCATAATCTTGCATGTTAAAACCAGATCATTCATAATCTCTGCAGATTGCAATGACATTTATCTCCTAATGCAAACATGCCTGACTCATTATGAAACTTCCATATATGTCAAGCACAAGATCTATTAATCCAGCCATTCTTGAAATAAGCTAGAGTTGACAAGTTTTCCAAACCTTGACTTCTCAGTGATAGCAGCAAATAACCTTTTACCACCACCAAAAAATATGGCTCTTTTATCCAAATGAGACAACCACATAAACAGCACAGCGCTTTTCAATGTTACAATTGCTTTTCACCTTCTGATTTGCTAACTCAAGCTGACCTCTGACATTCAAACTAAACAATAGGTACTTAATCCAAACCAGAATTTAAAATTGAATTTATGATTCAATGACCTCACAGAGCAGGTTTTTCTTTTTCCTTTATTCAATAAAAGTCATCTGCATCCAAATCATCAGATTTGTCAGATGAACCGACTGCATGGTCAAGTGGTCAGAGCATCCGACTTGCAGCCGGAAAGTCAGGGGTTCCAATCCTGGCCAGGTCATACCAAAGACTTTAAAAATGGAACCTACTGCCATTGTGCTTGGTGCTCAGCATAAACAATAGAGTAGGGAACACAAGCCAGTGAGCCACAACTGCAAAAAAGGCTGTGGCCGGCCCGACTTAAACCAATTGGTTGAGCCATAAAACCTCATCTAACTGTCAGGTGTTACACTTCGTGAGATATCATTGTAAACAAGGTGATCTCTAATGACTTCAGATGACCTGGTGGACCTCCAACAAAATGAATACGATTCATCTAAACAAGATACATTCAAATATCTACATCTTTCATGAACATCATTCTGTGGACACCAGCTTAAGTTTTTGTTGGACCACTGCAGACTCCAGTCATTTGCTATTATACACCTGGGTTCTCCATACTCATGAAACATTAACAAAATGTTACGTGCCTTCTGCAGATGTATGGCATGGAATGTAGCAAGTTCTGAGCCCCATTTAAATGTTGCTACTGTGATATTTTGGGTTCTAAAATTAGCTGTACAAAAGGGCTACCAACTTACTGCTTTACAATCCTCACCAACCTTCCGACTCTCCATATTACCTAGAGGACAAGTTACCTGAAGATAGAAACAAAAGAAGGTGACATTAAATGTCAAATTATAGAATTAAATTACTACAAATTGCAAAAAACAATGTATGCACTTCTTGGTTGGTCAACCTATCTAGTATTACCGTTTTACAATCCTGTCAACCAGCGACTATGTTTAAGAAAGTATTTAATCACTAATGTTGTCAAACACAGATGAATGGTAACCAACACCATCATGTCAAATATAATGTCCTCACAATTTTGAAGTGATGCTCTTGAACAATTTCCATAACTATTCCAGAAGGGTATAAAAACCATTAAACAAAATAAATGAAATCGTTCATATTTGTTCAGGTTACAGCTACTGCAATCTACTAACTGGTAGTGCTGGGACCGAATAGCAAGTATCGCTAACCGTATGCAATTGAGGAAAATCAGTTACAAAAATTGATCAGTTGAATACTCGCAAAGAAGCCTTTCAATCCACTCCTTCACATATCTTACAAATGTGACATCTCAAGATCACCTTAACCTATCGTTTGTTATTAAAAGTTACCGATCATAAAATTTGCAGTGTCTCAAAGAAATAAACTGCCGTAGGCACCGACCATAAGACGGGATGACAAGATACCAAGACACAAGCAGTGCTTGTGATAATAACACAAACTCAAAGAGGACTTCCATTGACTTTAATACATGCGAGAATACACACAAAATTTGTATTGACCGTGTCGCGAGTTGTGATTGGCTGGTTGATGTTACACTCATGATCCCACTACAACTAGTTCTGCGAAACATGCTTCACTCGCGATGCCGCTAGTTGCTACAACAAGTTTCGCAAAATTTTCTGCGCTTACCATTTTTGTGAGTAGGCCTATTCCTTAACCGTTCCCAAATACTTTGCGAGTATTCGTTTTCAAAATTCGATAACCGGTCCCAGCACTACTAACTGGGAATAATAAAGGCAGTGACTAAGATTCATCAAGTCTCTCTTCTTGAAATTTTTCAAAATTTTTTAGATTTGACTTCTTGTGACCCACATGGCAATTGAACCAAAAGCATTACGATTCTTCCACTTATTTGGAAGTACATACAAAGTATGCACTTCACCAAAGCTTTACTGCTCGGCATAAAGTATGTACAAGGTTTTCACTGTTTAACTTCTGGTGACCACAAGTGATCTTTGACTTTCATTAGTTATATGACCATCATCTCAAATGCAACATATGAGATCCCTACAGATTTTCTCTCTTGAGATACTATGTTTACAAAGCTTTCACTGACAGTTTGACTACAAGTGCCATAAAATGACCTTTGACCTCTACAAAATACCATAGTGATCATGATTTACTGAAGTATGAGATAAATGCATGATTTCCTCCTTGAAACTATCTTTTTTTACAAGTTATAATTTGCAGTTTGACCTTGGTGACCTCAAATTAACTGAAACCTCTATCAAAACCAATAGGTACCTTACACTAATTACTGGACATCTACACAACATATGAGATGCCTCAAGGTTTATCTTGAGATATCATATTTACATGGATGTGCTGCATACATGCAAACACACGAGACATCACCAATACATAAATTCCCTGGGCCTTTTTCAAGGACTCTACCACCTCTAGCCCTCTGTCATTGAGAATCCTGCATTCTGATTGGTTAAACACTGACCTGTTATTCCACAACACACGGTCAGTAATATGAAAAACTGATAAAAATGAAGTTTTTTCACAGATTTTCGGTGGTAGAATAGGAATAAACCACATTTGTCGGACTACTGTCATATCATAAACCGTCTCGACTCCAAATTTAGCAAAATAATGGACTTGGCTTCGCCTCATCCGTTATTTTGCAATTTGGAGTCTCGATGGTTTATTCGCCAATAATAGTCTGTCAAATACGATTTATTCCTTAAATAACGCAAAAACCAAAAGGCTTAGAGATTCCTTGCCACTGGGACATTTTGGTGTGGTGGTTTCAAGTCAACAGTTTCCTGCGAAATTTTCCTGTTCAATTAAGGTACAGAAGATTGTTGCAGAACCATAGTTTCAGGTCAGATGGAACCTCTATTAACCAGTGCAATAGACATACTTACAACTGCACTATACACATTCCAGTGAGTGAAACATTCATGAGCATCCATAAGGGTCACCATTTCCTACTTTCCCTTAGAGAACATGACCATTTTAGCCATGTCAGGTGACTGCTACACACCAGCATTGTGTAAACCCTACACAGATGATTGACATAAATACCCACCAGGCTACACATTATCTGCAGTAGCTAATCTTACTGCCCATGCATATATGATAAGGTCATCTATAATAAATTAAAGAGTACTGTTAATATTTTGGGATATAACCCCAGAATTTTTCCACATGGTAATATTACATATGGTGGAAATGACATCATTCAGGATAGTTTTTTGCATGGCCACAATTTGCAAGATTTTTCTCTGTAAATTTCAAACAGAACGACAAGTAACATCAGGCATCAAGAAGTAACGCTGGATGGAGGATAGGCTGCACAAAAGCCACATTGTCCTGCCAAAGCTACATTTATGGCTACCCTAGCATCCATACCATTTAACTTGTACAACATGCACAGGATGCTGCAGTAGCTAACTCTGCATGAACTAATATGCACACTGCATAATATGGAGTCAAAAGTGCATACAGTATATAGAATATAGTACAGTTAGATGAGGTTTTACAGCTCAGTTTGTACAGTATAGTACAGTACACAGTTTGGCACAAAGGTTACTTCAACTCTATGCTTCATGTTTATTAAGCCACTTGAATTTTTAGCAGAAACACATTGCTGTACTCTAGTCATACCATTCCAACAGGGTTTTCAAAACCATGTTTTCAAAAAAAAAAAAAAAAATGTACTTAAGTATTTTGCAACATCTGCTGTACCAAATACAAAAATATTCTGTACTACTTTGCAGATCTGATCCATGCTTCCTACCTTAAGATACTGTGTTCACAAGATTGTGAGAGTTTGACCACAACTGACCCCAGGCCATCTTTGACCTCCACCAAAAAAGCAACAGGATCATTTCTTTCAATGTTATCATATCTACAGGCAAAATATGAAAAAGTACCCATCTATCCTACATTGAGACATCATGTTACAAATGTTTTTCCAGCATGACATCTGGTGACCCCAGATAACCTCTGGCCTAGAAGTAGGGTTGTTTTGCTCAGTATAAGGCATCTACATTATAAGTATGGAACCTCTCCATGCATCCTACTGAAATACCAGGTTGACAATATTTTACCCTACGACCCTTGGCAACTACTCATCATTAGGCATCTACACAGCAAGTTTAAAATGTGTACATGCTTCCTAACTTGCGTCTGAAGGCTTGAGATATCATGTAAACAAGATTTCAGAGTTTGATCCCCGGTGATCCCAGATGACTTTTGACCCCTACCGAAACAGTTGGGCTCTTCCAATAAATATGAAGTATCCACATACCAAGTATGAGAGCTGTCAGAGTTTCTCTTCTTTGGATATCATGTTAACAAACCAAGTGTCACAAACAAACACACATATGAACACGCATGCACACCCGCATCACCACTGCATAGATTCCTCCTGCCTGTGGCAAGGAATCAAAGATGTTCAAGTCTCAATAGAGACAGATAATTGAGTTTCAAAATTCAGAGATACAAGGAAAGTAGAGATCCATTTCCTGAAACTGTGTTGTCAAGGATTGTTGGCCTGGGGGAGGTTTAAAGGGAGGGCTCCCCTTTTAGAAAACTTTTCACATCAGGAGGAGGCCTGGGTGCAATATGGTGCTAACTTTTTCTGTTTTTCCAGTATGTTCATGCAGAAGAAATTTACATTTTTTTGTAAAAGATTCCAGAAAACCTCAAAACTTTACCCACCCTTGGCCATTCCACCCACCAGACCACTGCAAAACTTTCTCTAGCAAAAATGGATTTCCTAAGAATTTTAATTGCTCACGATTTCCAATTTTCTGAAATCAGCAAATTTCCTGAACACTTACATCTTTGAAAATGCACAGTAAAATAGCATGTGAAGGAGCTACTGGCTAGTTCTACTTCCAACAAATAATATGTTAGCCAGACCAAAGGGTTACTGTCCATTTCAGCACCTAGTTTTGAATAAAAAAAGACAGGGTCAAACGCTAAATTTCCAAGTTTTGGCCAAAGTCTTCTCAGGTGAGACAACTCAGTCCATCAGACTTGTATCCTGGACTGAGTCTTGAGTTTGGATTAGGGCGTTCGAAAAATAGTCCTGTTTGTTATACCATACCAAGCTTCTGTCACCATGTATCCAGTCATTTATTTAAATCTGGATTGTTTCATAAAGAGTTATGATCAATCTTAATTTTGATCTGCCATACAATCATTGAAATCAAACTTAAGATCAATCTTAACCTTTCTGAAACAGATCTAAGAAGTACAATTAAATTTAGCTAAATTATATTTTTAGAATGTCAACAAATTGGGTGCACTAAAATAACAGAGTCCAATCAGAAGGAAAACAGAGTAACATTGAGATGGTAAAAAAACATAGCATTTACCCTAACAAACTAAGTGAAAGACTTGTTACAGCAAGATGATAGAAGAGTCTGAATCGAGGTTTCCAACTTTTGTCTATAGAGGGGCATGCTTTTCATATTAAATTACACAGTCTAAGCATCCGCATTATTTTATATCAACATACAGTGAAACTCCTCTTAATCCTATTTAGACGGAATCGTGAACATTACCACACTGTAGTTCTGCCTCTGCAAAGACATGACTTTGAGCACTGCAGAAACACCGATCCCCTTTAATATACCTCTATTTCTTATGTGATAGGATACTAAGGATTTTCACATGCAAAGAAGTACTGATGTATGTGGAAAAATTTTCACTGCAACCAAAACTCCTTTGACAAACAGTTTAATAATGCTGACACAGCATCACAAATCTTTGCCTCATTCCGAACATTAACAGCCTCTGCCTAAATCTCCAGTAAAATCAGTAGAGATCATTCAATCTTTGTGTAATACCTCTGAGACTCAAACTATCCTTTGCAGTGTTAACCTTTGTAGCAGACGTCAAATATGTATGCCTGTTTTCACATACATACTCTTACCAATACTGGCTCAGGAGAAATACATGTCTGCCCTACAGGCAAGAGCAGTGAAAGATGTGTGACTGTCTTCTCTTGTGTCCTGTCCCTACTGTTTGGTTATGATCTCTCATCTCAGAAGGGATACTGTATACAGTATTCAAGAAGTAATTAGCTACTTTTAAAATGTAGTTAGTTACTTTTCTGTCAAAAGTAACTGTAACTGGTTACATTTTCAAAAAGTTGTAAATGGAAAAGGTTACGAGTTACAATTTCATAGGAATAACTGTAACTATAACGATTTACTTTCAAAGTATAACGGGAACAACCCTCTTCACCCAAGTCTATTGCATGGTGCCTAAAATGTATTAAACCAAGGGGCTGCCATCTGTGATAGTTTTAACTTTTGAGACAACTTTGACTGGGAATAACATGCTGATTCTCTTCTCAGCAACAATCATTTTTCTCTAAAATCTTCAAAAGGCCTACTAAAATGTCTTCTAATTTTGTGGAACAAAAATAGAAAAGCCATTAAAATAAGTACCATACAATCAATACAACTGAACCTACCTCCCATTGATGGGACTCAAAATTAAGTATGTAGTCTTTGGCAGGGCTCCACAAAACTGAAAATGGTAATTAGAAAAAAAAAACATAGTCAACACATTTTAAAAGTAGTCATTTGTGATTTAACAATAGTAGTACCTAGATCAGAATGCAAACTGCAATGCCATTAAAGAAAAACACTTGTCACCAGAAAGTATATTGTATTGTGGAGGTATCAAAATTCATGGTTGGTGACTGCTCTTTGATTGACATCAAGGTTTGAAAAGAAAGCCAAAAGGCTTAGTCATTCCTTGCCATATGACATTTTGTAACAAACATGAATTACCCGCATGACAAGCATGAGATCCCTCACAGTTATCCTACTGTACATGTTAATAAGGTCAAAACCATCTGAAATGTTGTGATGCAAAATGACTTCACCTACACTTAAACCAATAGCAATCATGTACTCTACAGTATATGGCCAAGGATGAGATCCCTCACAGTTATCCTCCTTAAAATGTCATGTTTACAAGGTTTTGACCTTTTGTGATCCAAATGACCTTTGACCTCCACAAAACTGATAGGGATCATATACTCAATATTAGCAATCCACATGATTAAGTATGAGATCCTTCAAACTTTATCATTCTTGACATATTGTGTTTACAAGGTTTTGACCTTTTGACCTCTTGTGACCCCAAATGACCTTAGACCCTCACCAAAACCAAAAGGAAGTATCTCCTTAACATGAACAATCTAAGTGTGAGATCCCTCACAGTTATCCTTCCTGACTTATAGTGTACAATGTTTTGACCTTTTGGCCTCTAAACCCTAAATGACCTTTGACCTCCACCAAAAATAATAGGGATCATCTACTCAATATGAGCAATCCATATGCTAAGTGGGAGGTCCCTCACAATTACCCTACTTGAGATATACTTAGTATTTACAAGCTTTAGATCTTTTGACCCCTGGTGACCACAAATGACCTCTGACCTCAACCAAAAATCTGAGGATCATCCACTCAATATGGGCAATCCACATGCTAAGTATGAGATCCCCTACAGTTACTCTTCTTGAGAAATAGTATTTACAAGGTTTAGACCATTCGACCTCTGGTGACCTCGAATGACCTTTGATCTCCAACAAAAACAAAAGGTATCATCTACTTGGTATGGGCAATCCACATGGTAAGTGTGAGATCCTTCACATTGATTCTTCTGGAGATACCATGTTTACAAGCAATTTCCAAGGTATTTACCATTTGACCTCTGGTGACCCCAAATGACCTTTGACCTCCACCAAAA
>WURT03646864.1:0-19399 GCA_009936505.3 Holothuria glaberrima | reverse complement strand
TCTCTCTCTCTCTCTCTCTCTCTCCCTCTCCCTCTCCCTCTCCCTCTCCCTCTCCCTCTCCCTCTCCCTCTCTCTCTATCTTCTCTCTCTTCTCTCTCTCTTCTCTCTCTCTCTCTCTCTCTCTCTCTCTCTCTCAAAAAAGAGCCACTGTTGCACCTCAAATATTAAGCTTCAGTACCCAGTGCTGATTTCATTGCTCAAGTTTACATTCACAGACTCCAGTGTGTTAGAAGTCTTCTATGCATAAGATAAACTCCTGATCTGCGTAAGTCATCAAACTCATAAGTTACAAATAAAAATGGTCTTATTTTTTAATTTATTTTAATCAAAGTGCACTCACCAGTCGCTAAAGGAAATTTTTGGAGATTTTTAGAAATGTGTGGAGTTAAACAGCACCCCCTTCAACAAAGAGCGTGCGGAACTTCATCTGATTGGGGCCCGTTGCCCAATTTTTGTATGCTATTTGCCAAAGTATAGCATATATTGTGCCCGAAAATAAACTTTCAGCAGCCATCCTGGTACGCCTATGCCTTTAACCTGTGTGTCGGTTTTCTGGAAGTCACGGGGCGGTTCTTTAAATATCGTATCCATTTTAAATCTGTTCAGTGATTCTTAAAAGGCTGGGGAAGGCTGACCAAGTATAACGCTGTTGGATGCAAAGGTTAAGAAGTATTTTACTTAATGGTGTAGTCTACTGACAGTGCAAGCAGTCTTAAACGACGGTATTGTTGGTGGGGTTTGTGAGAATAAGGCATTTTAAATAGTGCATGAAGCTTGGAACATTTGCTGGTTATCACTTTTGAAAATACTACTAAATTTTGGGTAGTAACGTTTTTTAATTTTCTTCACAATATCTGACAAATACTTTTGCAATTATTTACAATTGTTGCTCCTAACGTTTGTCAATGATGTAATGTCTCTTCAAGCCACATATTTCATTTTCAGTGGGAATCGATTCAAAGTCAATGTTCCCAGTTTTAATGTTTATAAATTGTATCATTTGTGAAAAAACCCTATAATCTGACCTTAACCTATTTTCTAACAATTGTATAAAATTTTGACTTACACAGTATTTGTAGTTTTAAGCACCCGAGGTAGTAATTTTATGAGCCCAAACGTCCAACCTTATTGACCGTTCTGAGGCTTTCCTTTCGTTTAAGTAGTTAGGTATGGTTATGCGAAAGCTTGTTATTTAACTGTTTGCAAAACTTGCAGACTGCATGAATGTTCCTACAATTTCCGTAAGCTACTTTTTTACAGGCTTCAGTTCTAGAACAACCTCCCGGACGTTCAATATTTGCCATTCACTTTGACTGGGACAATGCAAGGGTAAATACCGAGCTGACGGAGGAGAAACTTAAAAAATGGGTCAATATTTCTTTCCAGGATACAGCATGCCTGAAAGTACTTTTAGGACAATCCTTGAGGTAAGCATTTATTTTGTAAATAATGCTGTTGAAATGAACTTTGGTAATGGTGTGGGTATTCTAAACTGTTATTACATTCCAAGTTTTAAACAGTGAAAGTAAAGTAGGTAATATGCCAACCTAACCTGGGATAAAACTAAAGAGGCTGGTAGACAAAGTGAAAAGGACCTTTAAGTTTAAAAAGCAACGCATATTTGACGTGAAGATTGGTTCCAAACGGATGCCTTTGCAAATAATATTAGTAGGGGAACATGTATCCAATGCTATTCGTGAAATTGAAAATATACTATCCAACGTAATGGAATGTTATTTTGTTTTTAAATTAAATAAGATGCTTTTATTTAGGCTATTTGATAATTGCTAATAAGTGGGTGTTTCTTTAACCATCGGAAGAGGGTATTTGAATGAATTTGGTTATTTTTCCAATTGTTCATTAACCATACTTGTATCAAATCGCTTTACTCGTTTAAAAAACATCAAAGTAATCAAATCAATCTTTGCAAGTGTTCGTTTATTCTGTAACGATCTTAGGATCTGGCTTAGTTTCATTCATTGAGTCAATGAGTGGTGTTTCAATGCAAAAAATAAGAGTAATAGAGAAGCTGAAGCACCTCTTCATTTAAAATAACCAAAGAGCAGCATGTTACTTTCAACAAATCTGAATATATAAACCATGCAACAGTCGTATTCCGATTAATTTGTGTACATTTTGGATGAAGATACATGTGCTAGAGAGAAGCATTAGTTTTTTACGTGAACTGCAAATTGCCAATAACGTGTAATTTTATAAACGAAGGACGAATAGATGACAATGTTTTTTTTTTTAGCAAAACTCACTTAAGGCGACTCATACTTCGTGCACCAGTTGTCCTTGTGAAGGCTTGCATTTCACAACGGCCTCCTCTTTTTTCTTAAGGTTCAACCGATGTATAACAAAAGGAATTTATGGCTTGCTGCCCTGGGAAGCTTCAACTCTGCTTTAAAGCACAAGACCTATGTCGGTGAAGAAACTTTCGACTTGGAGCTGAGGAAAGCCGAGTGGGTCAGGCTGAAGAGTGAAGATATCGTTCGCAAAAGTTGTGCGAAGTAGAACGGTTGGTGCTCTACTTTCTGGCCATGTTCAACACTTTGAAACTTGACAATGATCCAGAGCATCTAATGTCACAAAACAAGAGGGAAACAGATAGTGAAAATAATGAAAGTGAAGAGAAAGAAGGGATGAGGAACAGGGAGGATAGTGAAAACAAAAGTGACAAAGAACGGGAAAGAAAGATGAGGGAGGGAAAACAAGGAGAGGAAAGAATTCAAAGGAAAAAGATCCCTGAGAGAAGTAACGAAAAAGGCAAGGGGATGAATAAGAAAATTACCAAAGGGAAAGGAAAGTGTGATGGGGAAAGGGGGAGAAAGAAAGAAGTGAAACAGAGTTAATGAATTGTTGAAAGGTTACGATTCTTGAAGGAGTTGTTACGTTCTGAGACGAGGCTAAATAAGTCTCCTTCTTGCTGGCAATCGACTAAGCACTTTTAAGCAACTTTTATTCTCAAAATATGGTAAACCACAACCCGAGTATCTGTGGAGTCCCAGTCGTCCCATGGTGTCCTAACACAAGAGCAACAACGTCGCCGCAGCTCAGCTTCCTCTAGGTCACGGAAAAGTGTGCAGTCAATACTTCGATTGGGTCTGTAACTCAAGTTGTCAATACGTAGGTTAAGGAAACAAAGTGATATTAAATACAAATGTAAATAAAGAAATATTTATTGAACTCCTGAGGCATGCACTGAAAGACTGCACAAGGTTAATACTATATACTGTATAGATGTTGTAAAGATTGGACATCGTACCTGAATATCGCAGGGGACAAAGCTGACTTGAATGACATTGGCAGCAGTTGATTGGTATCGTCAGGTATACCGATCTCACCTGACTTTACTGCCACCCCGCCTCTTTCTTCCCGACCCTTGATAGATTCGTTGTTAGAGCTTCAACAGGACCGTAACCTGCGGCCAGGATGGTTGCATTCCTACCGGTTGAGATTCCCAAGCAAATATAAAAAGAAATCAGGGAATGTTGAAAACTTCGATTCCTAGTTATGTTTCAAAGGCCCTGAGTCAGATCCTAGGAATTGACGGCAAAGTCTTTAGTTTTCTTTTCCCAAAATCTTCTTCTCGTATGGACGCATTAGCCCTCTCTCTGATGTATGATGCACGCGGCACGACACAACTGAAATCTAAAGATATTACGTATTGTTTCTCATGCGGTACGATGCCAACATGCCTAGCCTACGAAAATTAGCCTATAATTACCTTTTGTTACACGCTAAATTCTGTGTACCCTTTAGTCCCGTTTTCTCTACTTGCAAAATTATCTTACTGCATACCATTTTTATGATAAAGATCTACCAGGCAGGCTATAAATCGTCGCCTAAAGAACTATTTTTAGGGCCGGTGAAAGTGTCGCAACAGGAGTGTATAACCATGTCCGTATAGAGAGGGAAAACATGCACGCGTAATAGCTAGGCTGAGGCTATCTTCGGTGGGCTTGAAATATCATCCCCTATGGCTCCCCTCTTACCAACTTCTGGTGGGACTTTTGGCAACGAAGAATAAGCTTGAATGGTGTCTCCTGCAGTGTCGGCGTCCCTCCCCGCTGTGACTGCACAATTCCTGCCTCCGAGAGGCTGACGTATGGGACACGCCTTCAAGAATGCACGTTTTCCTTCTCAAACCGAAAATTATTTTAAATGGTAGCACAACCCTAAAGCTTTAAACATGTAACATAATGAATAAAGGTGCTACTTCCTTCAAAAATGAGGGTTGGAGTTCATCTTACCCTTACATCATTTCCTAGACAACATTCACCTTAACTTGAAGCAGTATTCCCCTGCATCCCAATTCACGAGTAGTTTCTTTCCATCATTTGACAATATTTTTTATAGACCTAGTACATATTTGCTAAATTCAAGAAGAATTTGTTTACCTTAAACATTAAATATTTCTGCCCAGAAAAAAAAAACTGCTTGCAAAGGAGATAAGAAGAGATTTGTAAGATTAAGTTAATATTTTATTTAAAGATAAACTTGAAGCTACTGCTTATTCCCGTTTAATTTCAAGCCAAACTCCCGAAACCATGCTGTAAGCAAACTAGACGCCTCGTTTGCAACTGGATTAGCATCAAGACTCAGGATAAGTTGAATATGTGTGTCTGTGCTCCAGCACAAAAATGTAACGCTTATAGGTACCACTGTTTCGCGCAAGGCCACTTATTCGCAAGAAATTGCACAGCTTCAATCATGGAAGTATACTACCTCGGAGGCAGGTACTCCCATGCTTCAACGCCCGTTCTTCTGGAGTAACCATCCAACCAATTCTTCAGCTGTTGTTATTACAGCGTCAAAATAAAATCTGCTCCATATGTCCACGTAATGCCTACGTAGAAGACTGTGGGGTACTTGTTTAGTCATATCCCTGGTTTGAGAATTAAGCCTATGAGCTGAGCAAGCAAAGTTCGCTCTGCGGGGTTGTGCACGTACAGTTCAACAAACACGAGATATTGCACTTTGCGTAAACGCTCTCAAGACTTCCTGTACATTCATACGTGTACAGTATACTTTCGTAAGTAGTATTATTTTACACGAAGTACTGTTTTATAGTGCCCCTCAACTGACAACGATAACAACTGGGAGCCTCGACGTCATTTTCAAAAATGCTGTTTTGAGCCCTCAAATGATAACGACTACAACTGAGAAATATAACTTTGGTTCAGCACTACTCAAACTATCTATATGAAATGTTTAAGCACATTTAGTGCACAATTGAAGGAAAAGAAGGGAATTTTTTACGTTTTCAAACAAAACCCTCTCCCAAAGTCAATAACGTTCAAATTTATCGAAAATGGTTGCATCATTAAGATATTTTCCTCATCTACACGGCAGCCAAATTTCAGTCTAATCTATGAAGAAATAGGGAAATGCCACGCATTTAAAGACGGTATCGAAAAGTGACCGACGGACATTTGCCGCGTACGATAGCTATAGCTAAGCTGAAGCTTTCAGCTGAGCTAAAAATTTCAAAATGGTGCACTTTTATCAGTTAGCTTTTCAGAAAGCGCAGATTTTGCGATGTTGTTGACTTAATTTTAGAAAAAGAAAAGTAGGAATAACTATGATACAACAAGTCTGTTGGAGCCAAGACTTGTAAATTACGACAATTGCGTATTAGAAAACGTCAGCCGTTGTTATCTAGTAACGTCAGATTTGCTTTATTCACGTGGCCCGAGAGGGAGTAAAACGGTTTATTTAAGAAACCAGCCTCCTTCAGAAATATGCTCTTTGGAGTAAACGCACTTTAAATTAATAGTTTATGGAGGAAAGAACAAGAGCAGCGACGCAGAGCTGCCCATGCTCATCTAATCTGTTTTTTTTTTCCTTACACATTACATTTCATGTGTAATATAACCTCAATTCTTTCTTATTAAATTCCTTAAATCTATAATTCGGAAATTCCAGTGAAAAGCCTGTTTAGTCACCGTAACTTTTCAGGGCCGTAGCCTGTGCAAGATTCAAAACGGTGCAGCTCGTGATACCGTCTAAGCGGAGCACCAAGTGGCTGCAGACAGTGGACACCCAGACAGACCCTTCCTTTTTTCGCCTATTCATGCTGAGCGAAGAGCTACACATGCATGTAAAGCCTTGCTAGGGTAAAAATTTGTGCTATCGTTATCAAAGCTTTAAACTCATTACATCTTTGCAATTTTTCATTGCTAGTGACGTTCTTCCTGTGTTTGGCTGGGGGTATGGTAACAGGAGTGGTCTAAGAGCAGGGGACAACACCCTATACTCGTTACGAAATTTTTGTCTATTTGAGGTGGCCTGGATGTAAAATGGCGGTGTCATTGGATAACTAAAACTTCGAAAAGGGGTTAATTAATTGTATGTTTAGAAATCCTCATTATTTAGTGATTTTTCTGTTTTGGTAGGGTAAAGTCGAAGGGGATGTTGCCTGAAAGTAGGGATGACACCTCTACTCTTTGAGCAATTTATATTGAATTTAAAAAAATTCATTATTTACTGAATTTTCGACTGTTGCATGACACCTTTACATGACCACTGGGGGTTTCTCCCTAAGGCTCTTAGTACGCCACTGGGGAGCAACTGGCGAGAATATGTAACGTAGGCCTTGCAAATAATTGTTTGGCGCAAGTGTCTCCAAGATGAGAGGAAATGACACATTTTAGGCCTTAAATTTGCATCGAAACATTCATTTCTTTTCTTTTCTTTTTTTTTAAGAAATAAATTAAGATTTCAAGAAGAAAACTTAGATTTGATAAAAAGAGAAATTCTAGCCAACCCAATTTTAATGAGCGTTTAGTCTGGTAAGCTATTTCATGAATGACTCTTGAGAATCTTGTGACAATATGCTTCTCACTGAGTTGTGAAATTCACGTACACAGAGTCCTTGGTTCACTTTAATATGCAATATTTGTGTTCTAAAATATAAAAGAATGTTGACTGTGAAATAAGACAATATCATTCAGATTTAGTTGTTGTTTCAAAATAATTTTGCCGGTAATTAATTACCTACAGAATCACAAGTGTAAACCGACAAAACGGCCTCCTTATTAGCTGCTCTAGATGTAGATTGTCAGATGATAATTAAGGAATAAATCGCATTTGGCGAACTATTATTGGTGAGTAAACCATCGAGACTCCAAATTTGACAAAATAACGGACGAGGCGAAGCCGAGTCTGTTATTTTGCCAAATTTGGAATGGAGACGGTTTGTGAGACAATAATAGTCCGACAAGTGTGGTTTATTCCTATTCTACCGCTGAAAATGTGTGAAAAACTTCATTTTTATCAGTCTTTACGTTTACTGACCGTGTGTTGCAGAATAACAGGTCAGTGTGTAACCAATCAGAATGCAGGATTCTCAATAATTGTCAAACTGGCCATGTTGCACGGTTTTAGCGTGCAGCAGTCAGTATTCCCTGAACCACCATGTTGCAGTTGGTATTTCAGAGTCAACAACCTCTTCAATAATCTGTTTGTACCAACCTGTCAACTACGTCCCTATATTACGTTGAAAACATAGGCATAGAATGCTGTTCTAAGCTGGTTTGGGCGAACATTTCAGACCGGCATCCTAGGCAGGGGTTCAAATCGGAGGTGTCCCCTTACCCCCTGACAAAATTTGAATGTTTTAGCTTCATTTAATTGCATCAAATGCTGAATTTGAGCTGAAGACCGTGGATATGCTACTGCATAGACCTTGCTGTCTTGTGCAGAAAGAAATGAAACTATTATTTTCCTTGGATGTGTCGCTTAACCCCCTTTTTTAGATTCCTCAAACAAAAGTGATGAGGTTAATTTGATGAAAGTCTATCAAAGAACACAGGCTACCACACTATGTCTCTCTTAAAGTGAAAGAGAATATTTGGTAAAAGATGAGGTTCCTTGACGATTAACATACGGCAGCAAGATGTACTTTGGTTGCTAACGGAAGTTGACACTGAAGGCTTAAAGACATGTGCGGAAGCCGAGAAGTTCGGAAGTTTTATACAACCTTGCATGCCTTCCATGGATTTCCCATTCACCGTTTTGCAATGTTTTTTGTGAATGGGAGGATCGGACTTGTTCTCCTGTGAACAGTAATCAAAACTTGAAAATGAGGGGGTGCTCCTGAGAGGTTTCTACCATGGAACGCCATAAGATTCAAGTTAATTTTCATTTTAAAACGTTTTTTGGACTTATTTTATTCTAAAGATGCCATTGGTGTAAATATGTTGATGGAACGTAAAATGTGAGTAAGCAAACAATCAATTTAAAGCAAACCTACCTACTCATTAATAAGACTTAAATCTAATTTATGTAACCATGACTTCGATTTAATGTGACCATAAATTAATTTATGGTACCATTTAATTGAATTATCAGTAGATTAAATCTACTTGGTGCTACCATTAATTTGATTGAATGTCCGATCAATTGATTTATGGCACCAAAAATCGATTTAATGGTACCATTAGTTGCTTATTTTTATCTGCTATGGCAAACCATCAATATGTGATGCCATGAAGTAGATTTAATGGAACCAAAGATTCGATTTAAAGGTACAATAAATTATATAATGGTATTACAAATTAATTAAATTTAAATGGAATTAATAGTACTATAAATCTGATTTAATGGAACCATAAATTCGATTTAATTGTACCACTAAATCGATTATATGGTATTATAAAATTGATTAAATGGTACCATTAATTGCTGATGTTCGTCCGTTACGGCCAATCATATACGTGGACAAGAGAATCACAGTCCGATTCTCCAATTCAACGAAGATTGTAATACGGTAAATAATGTGAGAATCGATGGACGGCATGGGAGGTTCTCTCTAAACCACCGGACGTCTCGGTTTCCATAGATATGCATGGGTATGGGAAGGCAAATTACAACTGAGAGGGAGTGCGCTTAACGTGAACTGCCCTAACATTTTCCCTAATTGGCAACAAATTGTGACATAAAGTTTTCATGAAACGACATTTCTTTCGCCTGAAGCCGGAATGTTCTGCGCAGGGGCTGCAACCTCAGATCCCCTCGTATACACCTATGCGATTAATTTCTATTTAAGAAACATCACTGTTGTTTCTGACTCGATTTAAACATAACTTCTATCGATTTACTTAAAATTATAGTGATATTTAACGTTAAATTATAATCAGAAAACGGCTAGATGGCCCACCATTCCAAGGGTCGTCTCCAATATCCGGTAACAAGAGGGTGCTGGTGGTAATGGATCTCATCACGGGTAAAATCTCTCAAAATTTTCCCACAAAATATTTTTCACAGAGACTGTTAAGTTATTTCGTAGAGAACGGTGGTGTCTCTTAAATGTTATGAGTGGGCGTTTTCCATAACGGAAGGAATGAAATAAAAACGGAAATATCAGCAAACAGAGTTTGATGAGGAGGGTGGGTAAGTATCAATAGCCTAGGGTATAACTTACTTTCCCCCAGATTTGACCTTTCTTAAGTCCCCACCCTCTTGTGGCTTCCTGACTCCTTCCCATGTAAGAAGTGTCTGGTAGTACTCAGGTGCTGCATAAAGTAAACATATTGAAGAGAGGGGGGGGGGTTGAAATTGCGGTGGGTATTCTACAGAAACATAAACTCACTAAACTGACACATTACGTAACGCCCATAGGCTACCAAAAGTCTTATTACAAACCTCAGCACAATTGATCGACTTTGTAAGACTATCCTAAATTTTAGGAGCCCACGCGTGTAAGATTTTACCTTCTTTGTCTACAATTAGCTTTGAATTAATTTTTAAGTTGACATTGATTGTTAAAGCATTTCATGCATCGCAATTTGAATGGGCAATTTGACAGCGTCAGAGACCTGCTTTACCGTTGCCTCAGTATCGTAGGACTGGGGAAGAGGGGGAAATGTAACATCTTTCCTTTTAAATGAGAGGGTCGAAGCATTTTTCAAACAGAAATTTAAGAATGAAAAAAGGAGTGTATCAATTTAAATGTTTCGAATATCTCATGTTGTGTCAATGAAGAAAACTAACATCTCTTCAATTACATACAGCTGTAAACGAGTGTGTGTGTGTGTGGGTGGGTGGGTGTTCCTCACGCGTCTGCTTCCAGTAGGTAACTGGCAATCCGTTTCATTACCCAGAACTCAGGAAAGTCATACGTCAAGTAAATGAAGTCTTGCGGAACAGTTTTGTAGAGCAAAGAAAATACTCCAATCATCCATCCCAATCTCTTCATAGTAATTATCCGAGCACCTAAAATCGATCGACTGATTTTTTGAGAAATGAGTTCAAAACCTTTCTACTTCTAAAGACATTTTTACTACGTTCTACGTGGGCTTCAGTCATCATTCAGCCAGTAGACTGATGATAATCGAAATCTAGTAAATGTAGTTGGGGTGGGGGTGGGCAGGGGCGTAGCCAGCTTTCACAGTAAGGGGGGGGGTATGGACAACTTTCTTTTCGATTTTGACAATTCGTCCCTTACTTCCCAGAACCCCAGTTTTGGGCTCATAGTGTTGGCATATTCAGTTGCGCCAGGATCTGGTGATTGGGGGCACCACATATGACGTCGTAATGTCGTCTGAGTCCCCCAAGTCTGCCTAACTTATTCTTCTTTTTAAGCGCCCTGCGATTGTATGCAGCAGTGGGAGATCCTTCCCTTGTCACTACATAACGGCGCCGTCCTGGGGGAAATGGTCTAAGGTGCCCCCTCCCCTTTGTGAAATTTTTTAATAATTTCAGGTTGCTTAGATGCCAAATGGTGCCAGCTTTGGGATATTTTTGGAACTGAGAGGTGTAGATAATTTAGTGAATTCTAATTTTTGGATAGGTAGAAGACGAGAGTATGGTGTCTAAGAGAAGGGTATCATGTCAAAAAGCCTGAAGCCCCTCTTTGGCGTCTTTACTGCTTCTATTTGGGGGAAGTTTTTTTCGCGAAAATAAGTGTGTGGAGTCCACAAAAACATTCTTGACTTCAAGAAATTTTCCTATGCTTTATTGCGCATTATAAAAGGGTATCTATGGCTGGCAGACACCATTCCTGTAAGGCCTCCGAGGAGCTCTGGATCAATTATATAAAACAGGGCATTACATGATTCGTATTACCTGACATCCAGATTGTACTATAGACAGTATGGAGCATTATGCCTAGCACTTTACAACGATCTTATTTTTGCCAAACTTGAACGAAAATCCATACGAACAAATTCCAGCAATGGGGAATGGGAGGGAGGGAGTATAGATGCAGGGAGGTGATATAAGACCTCCCTGATACGTATAGCAATAGGCCCCAGGGGTGAGAGCGTTTCAGAATTCAATGCTTTTTCGTTATAAGTGTATTAACAATCAACACCTTTACCGATAATGGCTGTGCACAAAGCATTAGGTAAAAACATTTTGAAAAATGTGTAACGGAAAATACGTACTTTCAACCTTCAACATAATACTACAAATTAGGTTGAAATCATCCCATATTCCCATCCCATATTGATGCGAGGCCCCAACAGAGGTTGGAGATGTTCCTCTGTTTTTCGGAAAAGTGTTCGTGATCAGAATAGATACATGTATGATTTCCTTAGTAATGGTCATTAGGTGGAGTGCAAACCTTGATGAAGGCCCGCGAAGCGCGCATAAATTTTTCATTAAGTAAGATTCCCTTGACGAAACCTGCATTCAGGCTCAGCATCGAAAAAAATTTTAGTTCGCCAACAAACCTATAAGTCAATTAAAAAGCCGGTATTTTACCTGGAAATTTTCAAACAGCTTCCAACTTTAGATGCTATACTTCTCCGAGGGCTGCTATCTGGAAATATTGATAATAAGAGCAATATTGAGGTAAGGTATGGATCGAGCGAAAATTTTTATCGTTTATAAAGGATTTGAGAGACATCTGATAGTTTCAGAACCATTTGTGATTATAGAAAATAGTTACAGCAGATCTATCACTTGGTCGAAAACACACCTCATCGCTACCCCTACATATATCTATACCTTAAACACCTTTTGGGATCATTTTAAAATTTTCAGAATTTTTTTAGAAATAGATTGGGGGCGTGCCCCCATGCCCCCATGCCGGCGCCAATGGGCGTATTCGGGACAGGCTCGATACTAGGAGTGGCGGCCTTAGGTGTATTAAATTTTATTTCGCTTACCCATTCTAGTCCTACTTTTTTTCCTTTTCTTTTCTCTCACTTTCCTCTTTCCCACCTCCTTCATTTCCCCCTTTTCTTCTCCCTCTTTCCGATTTTCCCCCTCGTTTTTTTTCAGGGGGCACTCTGCCCCCTGACCCCACTAGCTACGCCACTGAGCATGGGGTACATTTGATCCTTCAGACATGGATTTTGTCTCCCCTCCCCAGCCCGCTCCTGTACAAGGGTCAGTTGAGTGTTGGTAAGGTATGGGTCTACTTTTATTATTTTGTATGAGGCTATCAATTGTTCTGAAACTATCAAAACTTTCATAAATCCTCCCCAAAGTATAAACATTTTCGCGCATCCTCAGGCTTCCACCCTCATCTCATTTTCGTGCTAGTGTTATCTTGTAATACCAATTAACTCAAGATTATTCGATTTATTCATCTGACTGTTCATGTGCGTAAGAGTAATTATGGAGGAGCGCACCATTGCAGGAATACGAAGCAGGGAAAATCTAGGCAAATGTATTTTATGAAAACTGAATCTTTTACGAATTGTCAGGCAGAAGACTCGAGTTCTAAGTGGCAGATATATTTTGTTAGGAAATCGAAAGTGTCTCGGTCCAGAGTTTGCATGTAATTTTTTTGTCATGGGAATGCTTTTAAATACAAAATTTCGCTTTGAGCGCACTTCTCACTGTTCGCCCTCCATGTAGGCTATTTCATATTCCCATAATAGGGCAGTATATAATGCACGGAGATATTCTAAATTACTTTTCCAAAAAATAGCAGTATATCCCAAACATCTGTATGGATCGTGCATACACAGGCGAATCTTAATATTTTGAATAGCCCAGTGGGGTCTCCAGACTATACGAAGTTGGGCCATGGGCGGGGGGGGGGTGGTAAGCGAGCCGCCGGAGGGGCACACCAAAATAAAAGAACTAAGTGTCGCTGTAGGCATCTTATAATGACACGAAGCGACACTCCCCTGTAGGCCTTGAATCCTACAGGCCCGCTGGAGGGCCTCTGGTGGGATTCAGGGACAACGCTTCATTGGGTGGTGCGAAGCCCCCGGAGGCTGTAGAGTATTTTATAAATTGTAACAATTAGAATGAAGCCTTTGACTATTTCCAAAATGGCGTTGGGTGGGCATTAAACAGGCCACAAAGACAGACATTACAAATTCGACCATTTTTGTTAGCCTTACTTGCACTAACGATTTAATGATTAGGGGAGGGGGTGAGTGGGGATGACGAACCATGTTAAGTTTTGTATTCGGCTTTAAAAAATAAATAAACGCTTTCTGCCCAATAGGAGTTAATGTTGAGACAACTACACTCCAGGTTCAACGACACTCCAGGTTTACCACTGAGAGGAAGCATTCAGCAGTATATGAAAAAAGCAATTGCAATCGCAGTTTCTGCCAGTTCTTTTACTCCTTTTGGAGGTATCACTTCTTTTTGATCCCTGGTGTGGTGCTTGGCTCCACCTCGGCGAGGATTCAGGGGAAAAATCCCCATCCTTGCAAGTTTGAAGGCACCGGTATTTAAAATAAACGGTCATTAGCCCATGAGAGTGAAACTATTTCATTATCCTTATATTTATCGGATAGGGGTTGACAAATTACGACAACGAAAACCGCAATTTTTACGGTTTCGAAAATAAAATTTGACTCAAGCATTAATTGATGTAGGAACTGTATTGAAAGGAAAAGACTCACGGCCGCAGTAGCTCCACAGATGTTGAAAATATACGTTGAAACTATAGCTGTGGAGTACATCTTCCGATAAGGCAGTCTGTCACATTGTTCAACGAATAGTTTCCGCGAAACGCCTCGCAAGATCGGTGCACCCATTGTCGGTAGATAGTGAGTATAAATAGTCTACACCCATTAAGGGAAATCATTTGTAGACCACCAACCTCAATTTGGTTATTCCTACAACCCTCTCTCTCGTTCATTTTCCGTTGCAATCTGTTCGTCTGAATTATCACTGCTCATGTTAATATAACCATTTTGTAGTTACCACACACTTTCCAGGACTCCCTATATCGGTGTGTATATGTCATACTTGGAAGGGGTGCATGCCACAGCCAAAATAACACTAAATAGTAAGAATTTATAAGAAAGTAATTAGTTCAAAAATTTTAAAGATAGCACCATTTTGCATCAGGACCTTTTTTAACATACATACTGGGGCCATGGCCCATACACAGCCCCCACTCAGCACCAAATTGCATGCAAGGACACCTTTTCCAAAAATTTCAAAAGTTGATGCCGATTTTTTTTTTTTTTTTTGTTCCTAAAAATACGTCAATTTTTTAATACAAGTCCAACTCCAAAAGGTAGCATATATGGCACCAGATTGCATGTAAAGACACCAAATTGTTCAAAAATTTCCAAAAGAGGGGACACCCCTCCCCCAGGCCAGCGATCACACAATACACTGCATGGCCCATGAGCACACCACTACTAGACAGGCATTTTTCTGAAAAATGTTTTCGTAAACTACGCACCAAGCAATGGCGGCCGTGCGCTTAGATGGTCCCTTTCGTCAAATGCCCCCCCCCCCACTAAAAAATTCTAAAAACAAGGCCCTGTTTTGTATCTTAGCTACTTTACATTAACAATGATGGCCTTAAAGATCTAGTATTACAGCTGAAGCTTATCACTTTTTCGGTGGTTAATAACCTGCCACAATAAATTACACAAAAAATTGAGAAAAAACCATATTTTCCTGTAGATACCGAGGAGGGGTGGGATATTTAACGATCAGCTCCGAAGTGCTACGAATTGCCGAACTTATTTATGACGTCATAAGTGGAGTAATGGAAGGTTAATACAATACTTCTCATGGACAATGGACAATAGACAGCAGTACATACATTACACACGAACTTACAGTACGGACTTCGTATTACAAGAAATCCATGTACAACGCATTAACCGGTGTGGCAGTAGCCAATCTGATATAGTGTTTTAATGACTTCAATCCTACACACGTCCTTTATATCTATAACAACGTGAAAAACTCAAAAAGCTCAAAACGTTGTAAGAAGCCGTAAAAGAGTGCTGGAATAATTAGAGTGGCCAAAGTATGACTTGCTGAGAGTGGAAAACAAATAGTAGGCTATAGCATAGCAAGATATCTCTACCAATCAAAAGTTCGCTTTCATGCTCCTCTCACACACTTTCACTCAGTGAGTATTTCTTAAGCGTGTTCTGATTGGGTAAATCACGCTTACAATTCATAGCTACTACAACGTACGCCCACCACATAGATAACACACCCTTCTCGTACCCAGCCAAAAATAATTCACTAAATTATGGGAAATATATGATCAGTTCGAAAATTCGCTTAAGATAGCATCATTCTGCATCTAAGCCACCTTAGTGAACAAAAGTTTCTCAAAGGGGATATGACACCCCTCTCTACGACACCTGAACTAGGTGACAAAGAATCCGCTACCGTGTGCAAAGTATCGCATTTGCACATTTTAAATAATTTACACTGACTTCATGGATTTATCTGAGATACGACTGCATCTTCTAAGGTCCAACCCACCTAATCACCAACTCCTGGTGGCGCCACTGACAAAGGTATACAGCCAACAGGAGTAATGCCCCCCATCCCCCAAAATGTTTGGCTACCCTTATTTTTGAAATCTTGGTGCCGAAATCACTGCCGATCAGCATGCATATAATAACAAACCTTTCTCTTTGCCTTACGAATTGGCTGTAGCCCCATGTTCTACAAATGACAGTAACCCAAAATTAGATGATCTTTGAACCAATCCGCGAAAAAATTGTAAAGAATCTGTTTTCAACAGATTTGAGCAGGTAAAGGTGTGTAGATTTACCAAAACAAAAAAAATAAATAAAACAGATGCCGCCGGTGTCGGCGGGGGAACTTCAAAATGGCGTCCAAAATAACCCCCGTGGGATAGCGTGGGGAATATTATGAATCATTCGTGTAATTGGAGTCTTTGCTGATGACTACTCATAGCATGGAAGTACTTCAATGCTCATAGCGTCTTTCTTCCTGGCTTCATACCAAGCTTGCCTGTTCATGTTCCGTTATGAATAGTGGCTACAACGTGTTGCTACACTGGGTTTATCGCAACTCAAGTGCCTTCAGTCTAATGACACTGAGACTGTAAACGACAACTGCTTTGATTGAATATGGTAAGTTACTTAATGGTACTTCAAACAAAGATTTTTTAACATTTCTGAGGTTTAGGGTAGTGAAGAAACTAAGGAAATTTCCGAGCGAAAGTAGGGGTACATTCAGCCTGAACTTAGTTAAATCTAAGTATCATTTTCTTAAATTCACTCCAGCAACGTTATATATGATTACTTCATAATTTGCCCTACCCACCCTACGATAAAAAAAAAAAAAAAAAAAAAAAAAAATCATGCGGGGCAATTTTGGACGCCTTTTTGAAGTTCCCCAGCCGGCATGGGCGGCATCTTTTTTTTTTGGTAAATCTTGACACCTTAACTTACTCAAATCCGTTGAAAACAGATTCTTTACAATTTTTTTCGCAGATGAATCTTAGTTTTGGGTTACTTGACACTCGTTAAGCATATTTATTGCGTTCTGGCTGAATGAGGTAGACTATCGAAATGTTACCAAATTTTGGGTGACATTGTCCTGGTATGTATAGTGAAGCTCCTTTTTCACATGAAACCGATAATACTTTGGCTGGTTTAAGATATAGGTTGGTATTTCTGTATGGGGTTGGGAGGGGAAACACATGGAAACATCATAATGAAAAGAAGGATCTTAGAAACATCGAAACGTTCCTTCAAAGCTACGGTAGTTCCTCGCTGGTTGACTGCAGTCTTCTTAGTTCTATTAACGCAACTATTAGAACACTCTGGCACAAAGCAGTTCAGTAAAAAATCAGAAATAGACTTTGAATTCCCCGAGGTTTCGTCAGAGACACAATAACACTTCCTTGCCCGGCCAAACTTCCAACGCATTTCATTCGACACACAGGCTAATTAAACTGTTGTATAGGTTACTGCGCCTAGACTATTGAGGTTGCCTTGCATGAAACATTGTTGAAGGTAAACAAGGTATTAACTACAGGAAGTACATTGTCTTCTGGATTTGTTTTGCATGGTGACAGCACCATTAAAAGAATGAACGTTAGCCACGTTAGCAACTCCAATATAACAGTTACAGGGAGAATGTGCCGTAATGGGCTGTAAGTGACGATCAACTTAACATGGTAAGTATTAATATTATAAAGAAATACTTTTTGACTGAACAATGTTTCTCCAACGTTTGTTCAAATTGATGTTTAGAACGCCCTTTTAATCAAGATGCCAGCCTCTGCGCGCATGTTGAATCTGATAGAAACGACCTATACATTGATTTTAAATGAAACTTTGATACTAACGGAAAATTGGTGCAGTACCAAGTCGAAAATCGATTCAAGTAATGGTACACACGAGGCGATTCCTCGAGGGCACTAAGATTATACTTTGTATGTAATTTGTTTATAACGATAAGGTAAAGAAAGGAGCAGGCTACACTTACTTGAACCATGTCTAATGACGTCACATTTTTCAAGGTACCGTAGGGGAAACTAAAATGGCTACAGTCTGATAGCAAGTTAATCTGCAACATGCATTGCCCATACCGTACCTATACTAGGCCTATAGGCTACTATTTATAGTGTTGGTCATATAATTTCTTTCAGTGGTTATGTAGACGGTGTGAAAGGGTCAGTTGGGAGGTTGCGAGAGTACAAAGCTTGCGATTCTGGAGGACCGCCAACATTAGACAACTACTATTTACTAATTTACTGTATTCTGGTATAAAATTTCATCAGTGTAAATGCTTCTATCAAACGGAAAGCAATCAATTAGAACGTCTTTCGAAATTAAGCTACTTAAACAGAACAGAAAGCGCAAATCACTCACCGCGGGAATTGCTCTCTTGCTCTCAAAAACGTTTCTTTGGTTCAGATGTATTGATATTCCGACAAGCTTTCATTAAATTCATTTTTAAGTCAAGAAAGGGTGGGCGGTGCACTCTCTGACGCTACAACTTGTCGGTGAACCTCGCACGTTTTTAGGAAAAGCCCGAAATCATCGTGCGTGATTTCACGCGAAAGATATATTAGCGTTGGCGTTGTGAATATTTTGACAGTGGCGCCTGCACGGGGGGCATGGGGGCGTGTGCCCCAGTCGAAAAATTCTGAAAATTTTAAAATTATCCCAAAAGGCGTTTAAGCTATAGGTTTCTGTAAGGGGTAGGGTGAGGTGTGTTTCGACCGAGTGATTGATCTATGGTAATTATTTTCTATCACAAATGTTTCTCAAACTATCAGAATTTTCGAAAATCCTCCGAAAATTATCAAAATTTCCTCGCGCTCCGCGCGTTTCAAACCCTGCCAAAGTGTTGTTCTCATCATCAATATCTTCCGATAGCAACTCCCAGAGAAGCACAGCAGCAAAAGTCCAAAGCTTTTTAAGAATTACTAGGTAAAAACTAGCTTTTTGAGTGCCATGTATGTTCTTTTGGCAATTGAAAGTGTCTCAATGCAGATTCAGAACGCTGGTTTTGTGGAAATCTTATTTAACTCACATGCGTCACGGTTTGCATTCCATCTCGTGACCATTATGAAAGTAACAATACATGGTATCCGGTGACTATTTTGATCACAACAATTTAAAAAGGAGATATTCATCTCGTATTCAGGGACCATTGAGCCATGGGCCCCCTCACTTATGCCGGGTTTTTTTTAGTACCTAAAATTGGTGAAAAATTTTAATTGAAAATTTCATTGAAAAGGTAGCATATGTGACACCAGATTGCATGAAAGGACACCCAATTTTTCAAAAACTTTCAAAGGGGAGGGTTACACGCCTCCCCTTAAACCCCTCCCCAAGTCCGGCGATCACACAACATACTGTATGGCTACACGTTAGAACGCAACTGTAAGCATTTGTTCATTTCCCACATTTTATGTAACCGATCATGAGCTCCCGAGAGGCCCTTTACAGGTATCTGCCAGCCTTACATACTCTTTTATAATGCAAAATGAAGCAAAGGAAAATTTGGGTAGTAGGCATAGAAAGTTTCTGTGGACTTCACGCACATATTTTGGAGTAGTAGTCAAAAAAGGGGGAGGGAAGAGGGCTTTAAGAGGGTTGCTGACAACGTATTCTTCTCTTAGACAGCATAGTCTCCTCTTTCACCTAACCAAAATTAGAATTCACTGAATTATGGACACTTTCTAGTTATATATGATCAGCTCCAAAAATATCCACAAGATAGCACC
>WURT03646853.1:0-19399 GCA_009936505.3 Holothuria glaberrima | reverse complement strand
ACCTTTGACCTCCACCAAAAACAATAGGGATCTTCCTCTCAATATGATTCATCCATATACCAAGTATGAGAAATGTCCGAGTTTCCCTTCTTGAGATATCGTGTTAACGAGGTAAGTGTCACAAACACACACACATACACACACACATACATACATACATACTCACGCCAGCATGACCGCATAGGTTTCTCTTTCATCAAAACCAAAAGATAAAAGCAACATTCACAAGCTGCTGCAACTATTACCAAATTCCAGCGAGGCCGTGAAACATGTTGAATCAGCATGACTCAGACTTGTAGCAAGCATATATACAATGTCGTAAGTAGGGGAAAGAGGTATTGTCTTTGGTTGTAAGTATAAATAGGAGTACATCATCCCTCTTTTCATAAGTTCAAAGTCAAAATTTTGTGTTAGAAGTAATGTTTAACTTGATATTCAATCAAGATGGAGTATAAATCCATTCTCACAATCACAGGTATAGGCAAGTATACCAAAGTGTGAGAATGAGTACATACTCACTACAAGTTTGACTTGACCAAAACAAAATGTGCAGTATCTATCTGGAATACAGACATCTTGTGAGAGAATGTGGGCCAGTCTGGCAGTAAGCAGCTGTCTGTTCAGTCCATGCGGTTTTGTAATATAGGCACTTGCAGAGCATTATGGGACGTGAATAAAGAAAGAAGTAAACTGATTTAGTCAACATGACTCGTAAACTATATTTTATCATAATAGTAATGTGGTGCAAACATTGTCACAAAATACTGATGCAGTTAAACTATATTCTGCCATGCTTGGAGATCATTCTACATAAAAGTCATTCCAAGTATATTTTAAACACAACACATCTTATATGTGCAGAGAGGGCGAGGTAAGGTGTTCACATTTATCGAGTGCAATGATGCACCCAGCCCACTTCAACCCTAATGAGGTTGGGGATGAGGGAAGCAAACATTTGGCTCCCTAGGGAGCAGGATAGTAGGTATCAATTATGCGACATAAATTTCCATTCCCCCTTAATAAATGACATTCAGGATGGGGGGGGGGGTTCCCTAGGGTGGTGAGGTAGATTTTAGAGAAAAAATATAGTAGGTATTGAATTTCTTGGACTCGTTGAATCTGTGAATCGTAGAAGCTTTGAATGTGCATTGAGTGAATCCTGCTATGCATAGAAGGAAATAGAAAAAAAAATCTTTACTGATGGACAAAGGATAGGAACCCACAAAACTGCTCTCTAAATGAGGACATGCAGTTGCTGCAGAAATGTTTTGAGGTATCAACAAAAATCCTGGTCAGTTTAACTTTCTCCTCCCAGAGTGACACCTCACAGTTTTTGGGGGTTATCCTTTTTTGGGAGGGGGGGTTTTCTTATCACAGTACCAAAACACTTTTTACATACCACCCTTCCGCCCCACTCCCTCTCCAACAAAGAATACTTTCAAAGTTAAGATGTAAAATTTTTCGGCAAATAAAGTCATAAAGACTTTATTTTGAAAAAGTGCTCATGGATGTAATGTCCAACGCTTTAACAAAACTAAGAAACTTGTTTTAATTTAGTTTCTTGTCAATTCATGACAATAGGTGGTTTTTATTTATCATAAAAGAATAAGCACTTCTAAATATGACCACCATAGTGGTACAACCCCAACCCCTTCTCAACAGAACATATGAGTGATATAAAGAATAAATACAGCATAGTTCAACCTAAAGGACAATAATCGAAATTCCATGACTTTTACATGACCTTTCCAGACCAAATATTATGACAAATGATTAAACATTAATGATCCATTAAAGTAGGAAAAAATTGGGATGTAATTGCAGTTACAGGTTTACAAACTTGGTAACTTTTTCCATGTCATTTCTGTCATTTTAAAAACAATTCAGAATTCCATGACTTTTCCAGGCCCAAAAAAAATTAAATTCCAGGCTGCAGAAATGCTTAGAATATTAACAGCCTGTATGATGCTCATGCCTTAAAGGGGCTTACTGAATTGGTTCACAAAGTTCATGACTTTTTTTCAAACCTGTTGAGATACACTCAAAACTTGATGGTAAATGGTCAAACTAAGAGATTCTGCACATCTTCCACACAACTGAAATGGCAATGAGAGGGTAATTAATGATTTAAATCATTTCTTACAAATTCGTGAACAGACAACTTTTCTCATAAGGTACATATCATATGCAACCCATCTATAAAAACTATAATTTCTCACATTTTTGATAACTATAGGAAGTGATACATGAGTTATAAGACTAATTAGAAAGATTGTCATGCAATGATTTCCTTCAAACTCTTCACAAAATAATGGATATCAACATAATCAGCCCCTTTAAGAAGGTCGGACTCTTGACACAATGACCATGAATTTCACACAATCTAACCGCTGTAACACACTTTGACTAGGTGAAAAGGGCAGAGCTTCTTCATGGACAACTCTTTGTATTATCCCTAAAATCATATACTCATATTCTTGAACTGCAATTATGAGATGCACCAGAAAGAAGTACACTTGTTAAACACATGTGCTTCTCTCTACTTGACACAGCATTTATAATATTGTCTTTGAATGAGTTAGGAGCCACCAAAACTCTCTCTTGAAGCAGTATTTCATATTGGTGAAATTCAGTAATACTGTTTCAAACAGGCCAAGCTGCTGCTTCTTTAACATTCCCCCATTTCCCTATTCCCTCACTACCCCCCCCCCCTCTGAATTCTCTTCCACCCTCTTATGAACTTACAAACTTGTATGCAGTATGTGGCCCTGTATAATGTGCAACTTGACATGTTGTGAATCAGCCACATCCATTCAAAATAGATTTTTTTGCCAAAATAACCTACTATCAATTACTAAGAAGCATTTGCTCAAACAGACTACCTAATTGGTACTGAATGCATTTATTCTGCTTTTAGAACTAACAAATGACTACCAATAATATCCTTTTAAATCACATCCAAAACGTAAGTAACTCTTATATCCATAAGTATATTGATGCCACTGCCATCCATGCTATAATATGCAGTCCCCTTCAAACCACCTCCCCCATTCTTTTCTTCTTTTCTCTCCAAACATTAATGAAACCATCAAGCCTGTTTCTCTCCTCTACCTCCTCGGAAAGAGATGACTGTGAGTGGTCATTAAACAGACAAGTCGTTCAGCTATAAATGTCAACAAAGGAGCCAACATAGCAGTCTTAAGATAAGACACAAGTGCATTACATGACAGGTTTATGATACTAAGAGAGGCATTTACCAATGAACATTGTCTTTAAATGCCAGCCATGTCTGACAAAACAATGAATATATTTACACCCTTCAAGATATTTATTAAATGTTGCACTATAGAGAGCACATAATTTTAGTTCTGTCTACATGACAAAATATTTACACTATAAATACAGCCTCATTAAGTCATCTAAAACATTTTTATCCTTCTCTATTGCAATTCAAGTTGGGTATGAGACGCAGTAATGATAATTCATCAGAAGTACTTAACAATGAATTCCGGCGATTAGGTCTCAATATTCCGAAACGATGAGCCTTAGCTTCCATACACTTAAAAATCCATCATTAGCCACAAAGGCTGAAAAAATTCACCCCTCCAAACCTTTCACAGTCACAGATGAAGTGCTTTTAAGCTTTTTTGTTTTTCGATTTCATTTTTTTCCACCTCTTAAGTGGTGATTCATGCTAAATAACAAGGATGCTTAACTGCAGTCAAAAGACTTGATGCAACCAAATCTATTAGTAAGACCCTGCAGGTCTACAACCTAGTAGAAAGCATCTTCAATGTTTTAACACTGGGAGAATTGGAGAATTGAATGGGAGAATTAGAACCATTCATTTGTTCACCTTTTTTATGTTTCATTTTGTTCACCTTTTGTAAGTTTTATATAAATATACCAATTTTCTGGTTTGATAAACTTTGTACTTTATTAATGCTGTTTTGTCAGTTTCATTTGAATGCAATTGCACACCATGGGTGAACAGTGTTTTTACTAGGCATAAAAAGTTTGAGTCCCAGTGACGCAACCTCGCAAACATCCCAAATTTCAGTACTTGTGTCCGCTATGACTGACCGTATTATCCTTTATTTGACCTTATTCAACCAGAAAGACACCGGCAGCTATGCATATAAAATTTCGTCACACGCAAATTCACTCTTCAGTCTATGTAAAACAAGGCACGCAATTCATACAGTAGTAGTGGTGAAATTCGTGAATAAAAAAGAAATGGAAAAACCAAGAAGACTAACCTGAAACTGAAAATAAGACTTGGCCTAAACAGTAAAATGATCGACTTTGGCCATTATTCTTCCCAGAATATTACAAAGTATGAAAGGAAGCATTGCATCGACATCAAGTACTTGTTGTTTGCAGGCTTAAATTTTCCCAATTAGCAAAGTTTCCGGAAGGGGCCTACGAAGTGCAAGTGCAAATGTTTAACCAGAGTTGCCTAAACTAAACCGCACACGGTCACTAAGACATCAAACTTACCAAACTCTGACACTTCGATTAAGGCTGGTAAATGTTGTCATTACAATGCCAATCAGCCCTGGCCTATGTGTAAAATGCATGGATTGAACTACTATAACCAGATAACTGGTAAAGAAAGATTTTAGAAGTAATGAACAAATCAAGATTATTCGAAATCTCAGTCATAAAATTGAGTTGTATGTCTAAGTTTGCTATCGATTTTACACTGAAAAGATAAGACTGGGAGGGCCTGTGCATGGGCGGGAATGTTGATGTTCTGGTTAGAGTGACAGCTCCCTGAGCAAACTAAGCACTTGTGCACTGTGTTTTAGCACGTAAAAATGTGTATTTCTAGTCCGGGTAACCCTGCCTTAAGGGAATATGCTTGCATTTGGTCTACGTGAAAGAGAATGCCCTTCGTAGCAGTAAGTAATTGGTTGAAAACGAAAACCCAATTATCATAACAGATGCGAGGTTGGGTTTACTGAGAATGTCAAAAAATTATCCATAAATCAATTTCAGAAAGAATAAAAACTCAAGTAGAATTGAAGTTTGGAGATTTGCATTTTTGGTGGCTGAAAGTATGAAAATATCCTGTAAGTTTCTGGAATGGAATGAGATAAGGCCCACAAATATCTAACTACGAGTGGCCCCTTCATATTAGGGGTGGTTATAATGAAAGTTGTTAGAGCTATAAGTATGTACACTGAAGAACTTCTGGCAGCACTTTGATACTCAATCAAAAAGTCAAAACTGTGACATTTTTGTGATTATTTTAGTCTCAATCTTACAGTCACTTTAACTGATGGTACACACTTACCTGGGGCAATGAAACAGGAAATTCATTTCAAAACATTTTTTAAGATTCAGGAAGATTTGGAACTGGGTAAAGTTGGATATTGGGTGGAGGTCAGCACCCAGACACCTTCTTTTAAACATGCCACGTTTATGATTAATATAGAAAATTGACTACTTAAGCTTTCCCATCATGCATCAACTGTACTTCTCGTTGTGGGTAAAGTTTGAACGGGTTCTGAATGAAATGCCCCCTCATTCACTAGTCAAAGTATGGAAGTAAAGTACACTAAGTGCTAATTTAACCGAAAGATTTGAACAGATCTTGAGGCATTTGGCATGTGTGAACCTGATCAGGCAGTCCATGCAAGAACATAATGTTGCAAATGAATTGAGAACTACTAGTTTTGCCCAAGTCTCTGATTGCAGAAAGTGTACCCTAGCTGTTCTATGTGTGGTGCATGTTCATTGTCAGGTAACATGATTTGTCCCGCGAAAAAACTTGTGTCTGGCGGATGGTGCTTAGCAATGCTTTCTGCATCCCCTAACACATTCTTTGCCTCTTGGACGCAAAATCTTGTGTTCGTAAAAATGCTGGGTGAGGAAGAGCCTGTGAGACCAATTTCATACAGCCTGTGAGGTATTAAACCCATACATGTAATTTCAGAAAGCCATGGAATTATAATTATTTTATGAACCACCACTTCAGATGGCTTCCCTCTTAACTGGTATTTTCCTTAAAAAATAAAAATTAATATTACTACTACTAGTGCAATACTTAACCACACACTATTCACAGTAGTACACATTAAATAGCAATGTCAGGATGGTTAGCCACCTCATCCATTTTTTGTAAATTTTACTACAAAGCGTAATGATCACATCACAGGCCAGGGAATGATATTACAAAATATCCAGAATTGACCTTTATACAGTAAAAAGTTTATCCACACTGCTATTTATGCCATGGTGGAAAGTTGGAAAGCATATGTACTAATAGATAATCTGAAAGTCTCCGGAGCAAATCTTTTTCTCTTCCAACCTCAATCGCTCTCGTTCTGTTTTCAGTCTCAGAAGTTCAAGCACAAGCCGCTCACGCTCCACCTGGAATTGTTCTTGTTGAAGTGCAACTTCCTTAAGGAGACGAACTGGAGGTACCTCCATTTGACAGAGTCGGCATTCTTGCATCGCCAGTCTACGCCTTCGAATGCCCATGTACCTTTGTTCTAAAGTGACACGCTCTTGTTCCAAATGAAGTCGGTCACATTCCAATGACTTCCATTCCAGTAGGGCCTGTCGTTTTCCTTTACGTAAACATGATTCCCTATTTGAGGGCAGCAGAGGGATCAAGTCGTCAACCTCATCTCTATCACCTTCTAGACCACAGTCACCATCTTGACTGCAATTACTTGATTCTGTGAACGGTAAATACATCAAAACAGTAAAGAACAGTATAGCGCCCTCTATTGACAAGAGACATACTTAGGCTACAGATGATCTTCTACATCAAAAACTGTGTTTTAACTTATCAGTAGTGTGTATGCATTTTGTGTGTGCTATAATCAACTGCCTACACTAAGACTAACCTCCAGGCTGAGCTAACTGTGTATAAGTTCACTTTTTGGTAGTTGCCTATCTAGCCCCTTGGACAGGTTTCCATTCCATTTTCATACATCATTAGTAGGTATGGTTGCAGCAGAGGGCCTAATAGTTAAGGTACAAGGATTACATACAAGGGAAGCACAGAAAAGCTGCATAAATTTGCATAAATTAGTAGATATTCCACATAGAACTTAAGCAAAAAGGGGAGCTTACATATGGGTAAGGTTCAACACATGAAAATAAAAGATATTTCTCTGGTATAGCAGACTTTAATCATTGCTAAATCATCCAAGGAATCATGGGAACTGGGAGTAAAAACAATAGAGTAGTAATGTTACAGTGCTGGTGTTTATATTTCCAGTTCCCATGATTCCTTTGGTGCATTTACTAATGATATAAGTCAGCTATGAGAGAATGACCAAGGGAATCACCACTACCTTACACAGAGAAAAGCTACATTTACTTTGATGGCCTACCTCATTTAAAAAGACACACAAAATATTGTGGGCCTTAGTTACAATGACTTGCTTTTACAGGTTAACACCTCAGTACAGAAGTTTTAATACTTCACAGAGAATACAAAACTAAACACTTATCATATAGCACATAAGGTATGTTCCTTGTAACCAGAGCAACTTAGGCCAAATCCCAACCACTGTTTAAATAATTAACTTTTTAAATACATGGCAACACTTCTTGAATGGCATTACCAATTTACATCATGGGAATTAGTTTGCAACACTTAAGGAAAATAAAAAGTAGTTAGTAAAGATATTTCCCTGATGTTCTGAAAACTGTTCAAGAATCTTTTTGAATTTGTTATGGACGTAAAACTGTATCCTTGACCACTTGGGGTGGTCTTGTCTAAGTGTAATTAAAGAAAACTGCATTTCCCTTTTATCACAGGGAAAAATATCCTGCAAAATTTCTCCTTATGTAGTTCAGAAAGGAAGATAGTACTTGCCTCAGTTCACAAAACCATGTTGAAAGTAAGTGACCTCAAGCTTTATGTGTCACAAGGAAAAATCCATCGGAACAAGTGGCTGATGATTTCGCAAGGAGGGATCACAATTTGGTCGTCAACAGTTTAATAATAACCGAATACACTGCTTGAAACAGATAATAATTAATGCTTCATTCATATTAACTCTATGATCCAAATGTCCATGAAGCAATGACCACTGCTTATGTGATAAACAGTCATAACGAGTTATTGTAAGTATGGAATACATTTCTGTAGCCCACAATGTGTGTAAGAATGACCCCCAAAATGGATTTGAGGAGCCAAAATTTTTGGTTACAGTACTTACTGCACAAGTGCAAGTCATGGCTACATTTATTACAAAGAATAACCTCATTCCAAAGTAGCCACAAGCTCAAAACACTTAATAGCCCTTCTCCCCCTCTCCTGATCTAAGCAGACCAGACTCCAGCTGACTAGACACGACAAAGCCTCAGACCACATGCAAGGTAATGGACTATGACTAATTTCCTACAGTCAACATTTGTAATCATAGAGAGGGGGCAAATACCACTCCCAGTGGTCAGAAATAAGTTTATAATTCCATCACTTGACTGATACAGTATGAGAGGTACAATTGAGGGTGACTACAGGGGGAAGGAAGGATCAGCATATTGATATGTGGGTGATGGTGGTGGTACCTAAATGAGCCCAGAAGTCCAAAACTATGACGGTAACAAAACAGAGCTAAACTACGATACATTACTGCAAACTCGAAAGGGCCAGTCCTCACTGTAACTCATGGACAGAGAAAATGCAGAGGTATTGCAAAAGGACTACTTGTGTCTCCAACTAAAGCCATTTAGTTCATCATATTTTTTGCAAATAATCTTCAATGGCACAGCAAACAGGACATTTTTACAAACTAAAGTATTTACACCAACTGTTCTCAAGTGTTTCACACTAAAACTTTAACATAAGCTTTTGCTCTAATGCCATAGGCCCCACCTGGCCAGCAAGCCCCCACCTCTGAACTAAGGGCCTACACTAATTCAATTCCATTTTTTATCCATTGAAAGTTGTGAAGAAACTGAACTTAAGAAATTCATAGTCCAATGCCATTTTTAAAGACCATTTCCAAGAAAAAACAGATGTTATATATGCTGATACCACTTAATAACATCAGAGACTGGACATGACCAGTAAGACTAACATCCACCACACAGGGTTCACTTTGGACCTAGCTTGCCTGTGTCCCCTCCTGTCATTTCAAACCCCTCAAAAGCAAACAAAAAATCAACTGATCCTTTTTGTGTCAAATTTTTATAGGTGAGGTTAATGACTGCTGATGTGAGAGAATTGCCATGGTCATCTAAAGAGACTAAAGAAAGAATTCCCCAGACTCCCTGGTTTTTGGAGTCTAGAAGCTCCGATACTTGCCTTCTATTTACATATGTGGCATATTGCCTGCAGTACCCATCTGGCAAAAAACTAAAAGCACCTAGCCCCCTCTATCGGTAGGGGTTACTGCAGTGATATTAGTTTTTGACAGATGGTTATTATAGGCAATAATGGTACACATGTGTAAATAGGAGGTAAGGAGAAGTGAAATAGACTACTCTTACAACAGCTGATCATTTTACAGTGCTATGCTGAAACTTAGAAAGTAGCAAAAATGTATACCCTATGGAAACTTCAAAATTTTTCTTAGTTTTAATCTTAAGTACAGAAATTCCTGCAGGGATATGACTCTAGGGAAAGTGGAGTCACTACGTGACTCCAGCTCAGGAGTCACGGCTCTGAAGAAGAGTTTAGAAACCCAGCACCCCCACCCCAAGTCTTGTTACCACCTCTTCTGGTTATTGTACTCACCTTCTAAAACTTCCAGAAAAGCACTCTTAAAGCTGTACCCATTGCGATTAGCACCCATACAGATGTACTTGCCAGCATCTTTCTCTGCAGCATGGGGGATGACCAGTTTATTGACGTAGATACCATCCGCCCTTGACACTGCATCCCCTGTTGGTATCACCACATATTTATGGCCATACATTTCCAGGGAAGTGTTTTGATAGAGATGTGCATTATGAGGTTCCACCCTCTTGAGCCACTTGATACGAGGCTTAATGTCACTCTTTACTCGACACTGAAAAGATGCTGTGCCACCATATTCAACAGTGGTGTTAACTGGATGTTCGCTGTCAAGTATGGGCTTTTCAGTCACAGGTCCTAGATGTGAAGGAAAGAAAATCATAAGAATATGAAGAATGTATTAACTAAAAAAAATTACCACAGTCAGAATGGTCTTTTCAGCATCTTTGGATAAATGACGTTGATACTAGCATTATATACATGATTTTGATTGCCTGACTGATTGATTGAATGCTGTTTAGTACTAACTGAGCTGGTCAAAAGCACACTTAGCAACTTATCTGAAATCAAATGACATGATTAAACAACAAATGTCTCTGACTTATAAGATATCTTCAAAAGTGTGGCAGAAGGGTGTAAAAGATCCAGCAATCCCTCCCCTCACCCCCTCCCCTCACCCCCTCCTCCACATCCTCCTCCTAAAAAGAGGTTTTCACTATTATCAATACTTGTTGGCCTCTAATCAATGACCTTAGCTAAAGATTTGGGACATACCCTAAGGTTCATATGATCTATCCTAAAAAGTTTCTTCATGCGTGCTGATAAAAAACAGAATTACTGGAAACAAACTTTGTCTTTGAAACAATTTTTACACTTAAAGGCCAATCAAAGGCCAAGATTTCATGAATTTTCCATGACCAAAGTCAAAATAAATGACCACATGCTTTTCCTTGGGAACGAAATCAAGACATAAGTACATTTTGCACATACATTAAAAAGTCAAGGTAAAGGTCAACATAACACAATCTTTTCAAAATTCCATAATTTTTCCAGGCCCTCAGAAGGAAAACATAATTTCAGGACTTTTCCAGGCTGCCTGAACCATGAAGGCAGCTACCCATTAATACATCTACAACGGCTACAGCTCAAACTTTATTTCTATGCCCACTTTCCCAGTACTAAATGGGACAGCTGAAATAGTGCTAAAATACTGCATTGCAATCAGGTGGCTGTTTCTAACCATCCTAAAGTCCTCAAATACAACAGCTTTACTCCTCTTTCACAAACAAACATCTCAGAGTAAATCAACGGCCTCGTAAAAATTTAGCATTCATGTGTAGTTTGTCATGCATACTTAGCAATGAAGTTAATGACCACTCCAGTACCGCATACTTCAATTTTGTTTAAAGTTAAACCAATAGCTCTACAGTGAAACACATTTTCCTTAAAAAGTTAAATTAAAAACATTCCACATATTTAAAGACTGGTGAATGTTCCACTCAGGCAACTCTCTCACCTTGACTGACAGGGGCTTCAGCTTTTATGACAATGCACTTCATAACACCAATATCTCTTGATTGTTCTTCTACACCCCTCAAAATATTTGGCTTTTCAAACACTTAATTTTACACCTCAGTGTAAAATAGTTTTACAGTTTGAAGGGAAAATGCAGTTACCCCAATCAGAGTTAGTACGCCCCATCACTCTAGTTCATGAATGGCCTATTTTGATCATGTGACAATACTTTTGTTAGTGAATTGTCAAATTCAAGGAGAGTTTCTCCTTGCTTTACCTATTGTTTGTAATAGCTATGTTCAAAACATCCTCAGAGGTGTTTTTAATGCAATATGAGGAGATTTGCAAGAGTTTGCTATTTTTCAAAGCAAATTTTGGGGCGACTGCCTTTTGCCTTTAAAGATCTGGAATATCACCTTTATAGCCTCTTCCCAGCTGTTTTGCATTAAAACCTATTTCACATCCCTAGGTGAGACAGCAGTGTTAAAAGTCTTGAAGAGCTGGCACCAACTCTGTACACTGCAATTGTTTAGTTAACATTGATGATTGCATTTTTGCCCTTGAAATCATTTCATTTGTTCTGCTGGAGACAGCAGGTGACATTTTGCACTTTGGTCACCCTACATAATTTTTGAGATTCATTTTTGTGTCATTAGAATTTGTACAAAAAAAAAACTTGTTAAGCCGCTTAATGTATGTTCACACCAAAACCGAAATCTGCTGCCTTTTGCGGGCGGGAGCCACAAAGCAAATGGCTCAAGTACATATTTCTATGGAACCGTTCAAACAGAAACTGCGTTGTGAAAAAAATTTCTGCGTGAACGGTTCCATAGAAATACGTACAAGACATTTGCTTTGCGGCTCCCACCCACCCGCAAAACGCAGCAGATTTCAGTTTTGGTGTGAACGTACCTTACAGATAAGTTCACAACTTCACATACTTCTCAGTACTCTGCCCTCACCAGACACACACAGTGCCTTCCCCACAGCTAACAGATGACAAAATCTCACGACCAGATATTGCTCTTGATTGCACAAATGTGCATCTTTAAAATTCTTCGCAACTGGGGAAGCAGCTTTAATTTGACTTGGTATTTGTGAGTACTGAACTTTACCTTTGAAACTTATATCAGGTACTCCTCCTGTGATTCCAGCTTCAGTTAGGCCGGCAACCAAGTCTTTTATTTTATTGGTCAGGGGCCCACTGTTCATTTTCATTCTGTTTAGCACAAACACAAAGTATTAAATCTTTTTTCTTTTCTTATTTGTTTTAAAGCTTGCTTATTCCTACTTCTGATGAGGTTACAGTCAACTTATGTATTTACCTATAACCTGCAACATGTAAGTGGAGTTTATTCTTCCGTGTCTGTTGGACACTATACATGTGTATTCTCCACTGTCCTCCTCCTGAACGTTGATTAGTTCCAGGACCCAGGGTTTCTTGCTGATGTCGTCCAAACCCAATTCTTCATAACTCAAGATCCTTCCATCCTTCTTCCAAATAATACGTGGTTTGGGCTTACCAGTGGCCCTGCATCTTAAACGAACAACGCCCCTCACAGGTATGGTATATGTCTTCTTTGCCATCTTTTCTGGCTTACTGAATACTGGTGGTGCTGAGGAGAAGAAAGAATCAATACATTTAATATTATTCCATAACTTACCTGATTCAGGTAGTTGGTAACATCAGACTCACCTGTCTCCCCCTGTCCTACAGCACTGGGTATCCCTGGACACATAACAAAGCAGACTTGTAGCAGACGGGTGCCCCTACCAGAGCTATTAAAAAGTTTGCCGGGCATAATTGCAGGCAATTGAGGGAATACAATCGTAAATAAAGGGGAAAGAGGAGCGACAGACTGCACTCTTTCTTTAGATGAAAGTCATTCAGTCAAAGAGTGAGGGCAGTGTTCTCACTGAATGGGAATGCTAAGGATGGGATGTCATGCATACCAATGCAGCATGGGTATCATGCATGCAGTAGATTCCACAAACTACTAGAGGGAAGTTAGTAACATGAGGTTTTACAGCTCAGTTTGTAACCAATTGGTTTAAGTTGGGCCGGAGTGCACGGCCACAGCCTTTTTTCCAGTTGTGGCTCACTGGCTTGTTTTCCCTACTCCATTGTTTGTTGTACTAGAGGGAAGAGACAGGAATGACACAAATGCTGTAGAAGCATTCACTATTGCAAAATTAGTATGAGAAGAATAGCAAGTATTTAACAATAACTAAAGTTATGTAAACTGCTATGTAGAGCACAAACTTCAAAAATTGGAAGGAGTTTGATTCTGAATGAAACATACAGAGAAACTAGTGACTTTTTTCTTTTTAAGGAAGGATTAAGCAAAAGGTAAGTTTTGATGTGTAAAATTTTAAAGAGGAATGTCATATGCTTGCTTCAAGTTTACTTCCACCAGCAAATATGTGGTAAAATGTAGTAATTATCTCAGAGAACTGTGCAAATAAGAAGTGAATCAAACTTTCCGCATAATGCTTGAATGAAGCTTTGTAAAATGAAACTTCTGCTTACGCCCTTCTGTTAGCAGCTGTCATTATGACAATCAGCTGAGTACGTGAATATCAGAGATTTGCCACATCAAAATAGTTTTCATACAGAAGATGTAAAAATCTATATGCAATTGGAGTAGACTACTCTCATCAGTTTATGCCTGACATTTTAATCTTGCACATTTCCAGACGTTCACTTATTCTATACTGCTCAGTGAAATACACACTAGGACTATATCTATATTTCAAAGGACACTAATATTTCTAAACATCTGTACCACATAAAAGCCCATAACAACAAGGGTTTTAACAGAAAAATTTCATGAATTTTCCATGACAAAATTGGGGTTTTCCTGAAAGATGTTTTGATTTCTTTTTTACATTATAGAAGCATTTTTACAGTAACCTGACCATTTTTCACAATGACAAAATCTACAAAACTCACCTGGTTTTTGAGTCTATGAGCTCTGATATCTCCTATTTACATATGTAATTCCACACCTTGCCTGCGAGTACCATCTGGCATAAAATGTTAGCACCAGGATGGCGCCCTCCCACTTCTAAAGGGTGATGTGGTACAGTAGAACCACAAGGCAAGCTGGGGAACTTCATATGTAAATAGGAGGTGATGAGGAGAGAGATAGACTAGTTAAACAGGTGCTACTGTCAACAAGATGGCGTCCTTTCCACATACAGCCAAGGAATACACCCAATGTGTTACACCACAACCAAACATTTACCAGCAACAATCTCATTTGTTTTTAACAAGGCCAAAGCCAAGTACAGAACAGTGCCTCACTTTGTGAGAATTGTGAAAAATTCTGCAACTGCCACAACTGCTTTCTCGAGATACATGACAACTTACCATGACCAATACTATGTCACAATTTCATGATATTTCCACGACTTTTCAAGATTGTTTTTTCATGTCAGAACTGTTAATGACTGTAAAAACCCTACAATAGCTTCAGTCTTACTATGCAGACAGCACAACTGCATTTGAATATACCAGTACACTGCTGGACCAAAAGTGCTGAACTGCCAAATACCAGGCCTTAAATTCTGCACGCACCAGGCAACTTTCACCCAATAGTCCTGAAAGGTTAGCACCTTGTTTACTTCCAAATAAATGACCAGGTAACTTATAACTTCTTATAAAGAAGATGGTTATATCTCTATCCCACTCCCTCCCCGATCTCCAACTTATTAATTTGAAAATTGAGGTAAACACTGTAACTAGTTATTACTGGGTGAGTGAGTCCCTTGGTTTGTGAAGATAAAACTTCCTTGACTTGTGCATACTGACATCAAGTAATGAGCTTGTTTCAAATGTTTGTATCTACATGATGTAATTTGCAATACTAGGGTACTGACAGCCTCAATACACTGTCGTCATGCCATAAATTGGCTCCTATTATGGAAAAATGGCACCTGGTTCTGCTGAAATCTGTAAGACCTAGAGCTAAAATGTGAATTTGACTGATAACTAGCACCTGTTAATTTAAGGCTTGCAAACAACTCTTTCTCAAGTCATTTTGAATAGAAATCTTACCTCCTTGTTTGTCATCATCTTCTGAGGGCTGAGATGTCACTACAGAACTCTCACTTGGCACAGGACTTGGTTCAACTGAAATATCAGAAAGACAAAAATCTCGAGTACAAACCGATTAAAGGTAACCAAAGGATCTTTATACTCCCTTCATGTAACTTAATAATAGTATTGAACTGTCAATTAACATTCGTTTATTAGCATCAACCAAACTTTAAGTTCATCATATCAGCCTGTAACTAGCATAGATCTTTAAAATTTACTTGGATTGCCTTAATTACAATACAATCAGTATCACAACTTAAAAGCATGGGTACGTGTGTGGGGCTACACACTGCAATTTCTTTCTCAGAGAATATTGTGCTCCCTACTTTCTGTCATGGGTTGTAAAAAACTCCCCCCACCCCCCACCCATCTACCTTTCTGTTGGGGCCACATTGGGGCCACCACAAGGACTTAATTAGCCACATCTTCCCCTTCCTCAACAGTTTCTGCAGACATTTTCGTAGACTTATAAAAAAACTACTCTCCATGACAAAAATGCTCAAATTTCAATTGTCCTGTTCATAATTCTGTAAAGAAAATTGAAGCCAAGAGATAACAGCTTCTTTTTTCCAACTGATGATGCCTCAGTACATAGGGGAAGTTTATCCCTGTAAAAATTAACCAAAAGTTGAGTGATTCAGCCAAAGATTGATTTGATGGATCAATCAAATTAGTTGGAATAAATCCCATTGACTGGTAATGAACCAATCATAACACGTCACTCTAAAACAAACAATCCACCCTACAATGATGCATTTATCTTTGCTTAGAAATGTAAAGACCTCAATAGTATGACGCTTTTGTAAAAAAACCACACAAATTTACAGAGTGTGTTCCCTATTTACAGACAAATTTAAAGAATAACCCTAGAAGAAGAGGCCAGAGGACTCACTTGTCACGTTTGCAAATTCTTTTAACCACCTAGTTGCAAATGAAAGTAGTAAGTCAAACCAGTATGCTCTCCTCAGAAGTGTTCTGTTTGTTTGTTTACCTGACTTAAGCTTTTTCTATTTGTACTTGGGATAGGAGTTGAACTCCTTTGTTTTTCTTGATCTTCAAAAATCTCTTCTCTAAAATACTACAATACCTTGTCCAAGTCCTTCACTTTCTCAATTCTATATTCACTGCATTTTTTTAAAGCTCAGAGACTAGTTGTGCTCAAGTCAAGTGCATTGATGGTATCAACCAGGGAGTTACCATCCAAGTTTGCAGCACTGGTTTATGGCATTTGAAGTCAAGTACATTATCAGGGCACTGGCCATCTTTAGGTCTACATCTTTCATGATACACATTACAGCTCCATGATGAAACTGGAAAATTTCCAGCCTTTCCAGATGGGGTAGTGACCCTCCCTGGCCCTAACTGGTACCACCACTGGCTTTCCTCCCATTGCAGACTTAAATCATTGCTTAATGCATCCAAGGACACATGAGGACTGGAAGTATAAACAAAAGTGCTGACATCACTACTCTATTGTTTCAGTACTCCCAGTTCCCATGATTCCTTGGGTGCATTTAGCAATGATCAAAGTCTGCTATTGGCCAAGACCTGCTTGCCACCCAATTTGGTCAGTCAGCCCTTAGAAAAAATCTTATCTCTACAGGTCATTGATTATATGGTACACATCCCATGATTAGAAAAGCCTACTAATTGATCCTTAAGCCAATTAGTCCTAAAGTACAAACCAACATTTACAACAATTTATTCTATTTACTGTAACCACTGGGCTGTAGCACAATGGCTTTACTTCTGGAATGACGGACCAGGGAGTGTATACCTAGCCTACTAAGTCAGTTGCACAGGAGACTAACACTTCTCCAATGATGCAGACCAGTTTCAGGACTACCTAAATTTAACTCCAAACTACATGTTCTACAATTCCACTGTATGCCTGACAGTATACACAGCATGGAAGTGCCATCAAGCACATAGAGTACAAGTACTTCCACAAACAAGAGTATGTACATGGAAGAATGCCCATAAGAAGACTACCCAACTAATGGTCAAACACACCAATGGCATTCTTCCTCCAAGGCCTGAAAATTTGCCTTTTTCACAAAATGTGTGACAATCTTTGCCTTTTGTTAGCACTTCCAAGATTCAAGTATGAACTTTGGTAGGCTTATCTTTGGCTCCACTCACAAAACATGAAAGGTGTTCGACCATAACAGAGCAACAGGGGTCAGACAAGTTACAATACTACCACATGCAATGAACCATGCTTATGTTTGGTTAGGCTAACCACACAAATAGCCAGAACTGGCACCTTTTACTAAAGATTTTATGAAAAATTTGAGTTTGGTAATATCAAATGAACAATACACCAACTCCTTATTTTTTTCAATGTTTCATACAAGACCTTATATACTGAGAACTCAAAATCCAAAAAGTGGAAAATTTTGACTCCTTCTTGTTCTCTGTAGTAATATGGCAAATGAATGTGCCCAAAAAATACAGGAATATTACAAAACCTGATCTCAGCCTTCGGGGGTAAATGAATACAAGCTCTGTAGGTCTAGAAGGCAAAATATATACAAACTGAAGGACTAGGACTGGTGAAAATTTGTATGAAACAGAGGGGGAAGACTTGGGGGGAAACCAAGTGGAGGGGGAAGGTTTCGAGTAGGGATAAAGTCCGTTGAAGCATAATTTACTGTGTGACAATGTTGAAGTCACTGAGAAAATAGACTCCAAACAATGGGGTGGGCAAAAAATAGGGTGGGAAAAACATTCTGATCTCTCCCCTCCTTAGGGTTTTCATTTCATCTATGTAGACTCCAAAATGGGGGTAAAAGACAAGATAATTACAAACTAAGGCTGCATAGTTGATAACGGCCACATAGGTAGTCACATACCTCCAATGGGTTTACCACAGACTGGTATTCATTACAAGTACTGTACTTGTTAGCCAACAAGCCTAACCATTCCAAACGATGAAGAAAATACAGTGGGTTACAGCAGGGAGCTGTCATACAGGAATGAGGGAACTACAGTATGATAATCCTAAAATTATGAAGAATAAAAAGTAGTAAAGTGCCCAAAGTTATAGAAAAACCAATGACCCCCATGATTCCTAATGAAAGTTGGCCTATTTACAAAATATAAATGAAAGGGCTGAGAATGTGATTTTCACAATTACAATTTTAAGGCCCCAGAACCATAAAAATTGCATAAAAGTTCTTCCTTTTTCGTAAATTCCAACTGGGACATGCATTTCAAAGTTTTAAGTAGGAGTTAGTATGTTTTGGAAGGGAGAGAGAGTTGAATAAAGGGGGTTTGTAGTTCACAGGGTCCTTGATGAGGATGTTTTATCCTTTTTAATCCTTATCCTACAAACTAGACCAAATCCCCTTCCCTTTAACACCTTCGGACACAAAAAGTATTCCCTACACAAAGTGAATATTTAATCAGTTCAAAGCTTTGCAATTACTGCACCATGCAGTTGCAACTTAGCTGAATATGCTCAGTGTTAAGGTCACCCCTTCACTAAAACCTCTCTCTTAGGGTAACTCCCTGGCTAGGATGACAAATGAGGGATTTTCCCCTGGGTGTCATCTATTCTAGGTATGTCACTGGGATGCCTGATGACTCTGCTTACACCCCTCCCATGGGGCGACCCCCAGACAAGGGTGACAAAGGAAAGATTTGCCAGGGAGTTAACTATCCTGGGTAAGTCACTGTGGGGCTGGTAACTTTAACTGCCCCCTCTTTCCAACCTTGGAATATTGTCCAGGCTATTGCCCTGATGTGATCAACTTTTCGCTCCTACAGAGCATGAAAGTGTTACCTTGGAGTTCCAACGTAGTACTTTCATGTACAGAATACAGAGTGACTTGACTATACAAGCCCTATCCTCAACAGAGTGGTTTGCAAGAAAAGAATTTCTCTGAAGGTCATGCAAACATTTTGATTTAAAGGAAAGAAAAGCAACCAATGTCATGTGAGTTGTACAACAAGGCTATCACAAACAGTGAGCAATATACCATTTCAAACCAGAAGCCAAAAGGCTTAGAGATTCCTTGCCATATATGATATATTGTAACAAACATGAACCACCCACATGACAAAAATGA
>WURT03646842.1:0-19399 GCA_009936505.3 Holothuria glaberrima | reverse complement strand
TACTGTAGTCTAAACCCTACAAAATAACGTCAACTTAGTTACCTACAGTGGGACCCACTGTAACACTATCATGAAGTTAACCACCACTCCTCTGTCTTGACACCCCCACCTCCCCCCAGGCCCAAAGTAGTTTCTTTTAATGTTCCTCTTTACAAGTGAAAAAATCCGGTTCCGGCCGGAAAAAATCCGGCCGGATTTGAAATACTATCCGGCAAAATCAGGTTCCGGCCGGAACCAAAAATTTGGATCAGGTGCATCCCTAAAAATGTTAACACTAATGTTTTATCAAGGATTCTGACATGATAGCTTGCCAACATTAATTTAATCTGTGAAGGGTCACCATTGACCCAAGGTAAAGTGAGTAAGGTTTGTTTCACACTTGATGACTTCCCTCTGTAACAAATGATCATCTTCCAAAATGTTAGTATTTGCCAAAACAAATCATGCACAGATTCAGATCATATATCATCTTTCAACATCATCTTGAGGATCAGAGATTTCATCAGTAAAAAAAGATTGTTAGCTACTGTTATGCCAATTGACTCAAGTCAATACACGTATTTAATAATAATATCCATTCCATTATTCCACTTTGTTTTTTCAAATCACAGCTTTTTACAAATTTCCAACACAATCTTGTCATTCAAAAAGTAATCAAGCCCCTAAAACTATAGGCCTACCAACCCAATAATTCCTAACCTACCATAATATCTTCACTCACATTTATTACTGTTCCAACCCCGTATGCTGAGCACCAAGCAAAAAGGCAACAAGTCCCTTTTTTCTAGTACTAAGTATTACCCAACTGGGGTTTAACCCTGGTCTCCCAACTGAAAGATGGATCCTCTAAAGACAAGGCAATGCAGTCAACTACTAGCCAAGTACTAAGACATCCTGTACCTGCACTTAGTTATTAATAAAGCCCCTGGTTTGATTTGCAGAGATCACTGCTTACATTACATATGCTGTACACTACACAGAGTATCATGTTAAATTTAAATAACACAATCATCCTCTTATATATATTATGTACTGCCCACAAGTGTAGCCCATGGATTGAGCTACACCTCTTCTTCCCTGTTGTAAATCTATGCCGTACTAAGCTGCTTACAAATTGCACAATTAGTGGTCACACTGCAGAGGGCAACAAGCAGTGATGGCTGAGAGGCAGAGCTATCGTCACAATCAAAGCCATGGCCTAAATAAATTGACTGGCTCAATACCTTTTTTCCCCTTTGAAAAAGTACAGTGGCTAGAATTAATGACCAGACTGGAGTTACTATAACAGTTGTGGCTGATGTGACTAGGCCCATATAGTGGAGTGACTTGTTACAGCTCTGGATGTTACAGATTTATCTCATCAAACAGGATAATTTAACCAGTCACAGCAAATTTTTAATCACAGTGTCAAGAATTGCTCAAGTGTTAGAAACCAGTGCTAGTGTGTGCAAGTTTTACGTTACTTAAGTATTAACTTCACGGAGTGCGTGCATTGTTAATATAGCCCAACCTTAAAGCTTCTTGAAAAAGTATTAATTTGAAGTAGCAGTCAACAGTTACACCAATCATTACCTCTGTATCATCACTCTTCAAATGTTCAAGCAAAAACAAAATGAAACAAATCATTCAAAATATGCAGGAATTTAAAAATGTTGTAAAGTTGTGTGGAGTATGCTTGACAAAAACTGAAGCATAGCAACTTCTGACAATAAGGCAAACAACTTTCGCAAAAGTGAGCACACTAATTTATAGTACTGGTGACCTCTATGTTTTGGTTTTCTGTAACTCAATTTAAATATTTGCTGAATTGCACTGTATGTAACACTTACATCCTACATAAAATCAGTATATCATCCCCTTAGGAGAAAGCAAAATGTGAAATGATTTTCTTCATTTGCCACAAATTGTTAATGTTTACTTAGACTTCCAGTTACTAACAGCATAATTGAGTGACTAGATCATTAGATGGACACCACTTCTTTAGACCTGTACACCATGTCAAATAAATTTTACTTGAAAAGACTCTTCCCAAATACTTTTTCTACAACAATGTCAAACCCAACTTAAAAGACTACACCTTTACTGAAGTATGCTATCTTCTTCCCTGCATTGTACAAACAATTAGAGATCTGACTAGCCTGTTACCTACACACTAAGGAGGTATCAATAATGACATTTATACTTGTTGGAACAAACGATGTGCAAATTATTTATATCAACTTGAAGGAAAGCTTTCACTAAGAAATGATTCTCTTTAACTTTTACCACTTCATGATTTCTCAGAATGTTTAAGACTAATGTTCAATATAACCTACCTCTCCCTCATCATCATTATGAATATCATTTTGTGCAGGAGCCTTGCTAGGTTCTGGTGCTTCTTCTTTCCTCTTCTAAAATTGAGAGAAAAAAAAAAGAAGCAAACCACTGTCTACTCAACATTTCACACAAAGTGATTCTTAAAACTAGGTTACCACAGGTTTGCAAAAAATAATTACAGAGACTTTGTCAAGACTGAAGAACATCAGCTTCTATTGGGAAGAGGAAGAAACATTTTTACAATTGAGTAAGAATATATTCTTCTGATCTATATGATACATTCTAACAGTACATTCATGACTGAGACAGTCACTATAGCCCTAAATACCTACACTCGATGGGTTCTCGCATTTATCACATAATGTTCCTAGAATTTTACATTTTTCCTCAATTTATGATTACAAAGCTTTACCTATGGAAGATGAAGATATATATAATATATATATATATATTTCTCTAATTCCCACCTTAGGGCGAAAGAAGTGGTTGAAAAGTCGACCATAGGACGAAAAAACGAATTCCCCTTAACGTTTTCACACTTTTTATATAGGAATACGTAAATGTGCGGTTACGTCCTTTTACAGACACAATCTATATACTATTACTTCAAAGTCGACGAATTTATGGACATGTGTCTGTTAACACGCATGGATGGCAGGCCATTGAAATAATGTTGATTATATCTTGAGGACGTTGGGGGGAAATATATGCTTATGTATTTTATTATTTTTTTTCGCCTTAAGGTAGGAAGATATAAGGACTTTTGCCTTAAGGGGGGAATTAGCATTATATATATATATATATATATAGAAATTTTTCCATATTGACTACTCAAAATTCAAGGGCTTTTAAGACAATAGAAACTCCTGAAATTTTTCAATGGTTTTGCCATTTTGCCAACTGCAGGGAAATCTCTTAACTTCTTATTAACAAAATGCAAAAAGGCATGATCAAAGTCCAGATATCCCTTCTTTATAACACATTAATATGATGACTACTCAATTCATGAATATACAGATAAATATAAATTTTCCCCACTGTAAAAGATACCACTCAAGTTTTACCTTCTGCTCTCTTTTCTCCTTATCTTTATCTCTAGACCTTTCTGTTTTTTCCTTGTCTCCTTCTCTAGATTTCTCCTCCTCTCCTTTCTCTCCTTCACGTTTGCTTTCCTTGGAACGATCCTTACTTCTTTCTTTTCCTCCTTCCTTGCTTCTATCTTTACTTCTATCTTTACTTCTGTCTTTACTCCTTTCTTTGTCCTTATCCCTGTCTTTGTCTCTGTCTTTGTCCCTGTCTTTGTCCTTCTCTCTGTCTTTTCCTCTATCTTTGTCCTTATGTCTGCTTTCTTTGTCTTTGCTTTTTTCAGCTTCCCCATTTTTATCTCTGCTCCGATCTCTCTTGGATTCTCTGTCTCTGCTAGAGCTGCGATTTCTGTTATCAGAGCTGTCTCTTTTATCCTAATTATCAAATAAAAATAAAGTAGCTGGAATGACTTTACTTCAAACACAAAATTTGGAATGACTGTTTACAAAGGAGGGAAAAGAGACACTTTATTTAAATGCCAAAACTGCTTTGCAGAAGACAGTAGTAATTCAGATATACTGTATTCTGACTTACTGAAGTTACTTTTATCTCTTCACATAACAGTAATGAAACATAACCATTGAATTAAAAGATACATTCTTCACCACAAAGGAGAGTTGACACCTAACCAAATATTGAAACTTTAAGGTGGGGTTACCAAAACAAGGTTACATCCATGATAAATACTGAATATCTTATGGACTAAATATTTATTTGCCATGGAGCTACTGCGACATCTAACAAACTTAGCTCCCACCCTCATACTGAACATAGAGCAACACCATTCAATTGTGCCAAAGAGCCCTAACTATGAAGAGCAAGTAATCTGCATGCCTCTGAAAATGAACGAGGGTCCGGAAAAGTAACAACATTGGATATGTATGATCTAGCTGTAACACATACTAAACATAAAGCAAGACCACAAAAATGTGCTATACAGCCCCAACTATAAACAGCAAGCCTAATCTGCATGTCTTTGTAACCACATGGAGACCTTGTTGCCACATGAAGACCCTACCCCCCCCCCTCCCTTCCTTCCCCACAAAAATGAATTTAATAGACAGGAATATATGAAGCATCAATGCAAGCAAACCTTTTTATCTTTATCTTTTTCTCTGTCTTTTTCACCTTCCTTCTTTGCACTTCTTTCTCTTTTCTTGTCTTCATCTTTCTTGGGTCTTGGAGGTTTTCCAGATCCTGGTTTTTCTCCTTTCAGAACTCTCTCTACTTCTTCTGAACTGTCCGGCTGTAAAAATTAAGCCAAAAAGCACTTAAATGCAGCATGTACCTCTTACCAGTTTAATAGGAATTGCTTTACTACCCAAAATCTCAAAGTTTGACTCACTATAAAATGCAGAATATTTGAATAAAGTAGTACATGTAGGCATGTGCATAGCACAAAGCATTTAACAGCTGGAGTCCAGGGCCTGCTTAGGACACTGGAAGCTCCAGGGTACTTGATGGTCTCTGGTACCATATAAGCTATATTTGGAACCAATCAAGCCACAAGTGGTAGATATTTGGTATGTTTGTGACCTTCACAATACATCAAAACCATCCACACACATATAAAACATACTTCTATTTTGCTCTCTGAATCTCAGGCATCAGATCACATGATATGGCCAACACTACAGCACACACCGAAAGTTCACAAAATCTCCAAGACCAGGGCTTGTGATAGCAAGTACAGCATGGCAGTTTGTGACACAAAAGCAGCACTTTTGCGATCCAATTTCTTGCAATGGATCGCGTGTTTGCGATGCAAATATTTGACAACAACACTGAAGGTTTTCCTTTTTAATGTGTACAGACCACCCGTGTTTGAAAAACTACTATACAATATTGACAAAATGCTATGCAAAATTGCAATTTGCATAGCGTCTTGCTATACAATTTCTATCTCTTAGCGTGAGCCCTGTCCAATACCCACCACCATATGCTTGCACATAAGGAAGTACGTTCTGTTTTTCTTGTGGATGTGGTCACGAAGAAATACATTAAGAGAAACATGTGGTTTAAAAGTAAAGCCCCCCTTTTCTTCCAGACATATTCTGCTACATACATTTCCTGACTGCTTACCTTTAACCTACAAGCTTTGGCAATTGCTTGTAAAAATTCATTTGTCTTTTCAGGTTCATGACCAGCGACTACTTTTGATGGTCTCACAGAGAGTGATTGACCTGTGACCAAAACTAAGAAAAGAGAGAGACGTTCAAACAGAGAATAAAAAGATTATGTCAATTCAAGTGAAATATAAAGTACACACTCAACCAGTGAACTGCAGATTTTGAAAAATTCTATATGATTTGGGGAGCAAACGAGGCAAGTTTGAGGAGGGGAGAGGTCCTACTTACCTTGACTGTGCTTCCCCCTCCCCCACCTCTTTGTGCATACCACTGCATATAACTTTCACTAGTAAGTAAACATGGATTGTACCACCTTTGCGGGAATGAATTTTTGTAATTGTTGCTAGGTATGTTTTCCTTTTTTTGAAAATTTTCTTGATTTGGGACTTTGTAGTTAGATTTTCAATTGACAAGGCCTAAGCCTTTACAATTTTGACTTTCAAATGTGGAGCAGTGAACCTGTAACAAAGCCACTTAAATTCATTAATTTGCAAACTTGAATTTTGCAGTCATTTAGTGATTTATCACAATGGCCTAAGCAATGTGTCAAAACTGCAGGCACCAAAACATGGAGATTTACACATTTGTGACACTGGATGGATAAAAAAGCAAAAACTGAAAATGAGTTATATACTTGATTAATCACAAGGAGCTTTTCACTTAACCTTTATTCCACAAGTAATTATTTTATGGCTTATGTACACTGACACAGCCACAAAATTTAACAGCCCTTGAAAGTTAGGGCCTATAATTATGAATGTTACAGTACACCACCAAATAAATAACTATGTCAAAACTCTGTTCATGTATTTCTTCACAGCTGGGGACAGGCACAAAACAGTAAAAATGATTGAGCAAGGGATATAGAACACTGTACAAGAAAACCACTCATCTTAGTTTTCAACTGGGCAAAGTGTCAAAAATTTTTGTCTCAATTTGGACTCTGAAAATGGGACATTGAATAAACATGGCATCCATGGTCACCACGTGATAAATACAAAATAAAATCTGTACCTGTTATTCGAAGTGAGTAACCATGGTCAGTAATATACCTACAACAGGTTCTGTTGGCATTATACTGTGCATGTAACTTTATTTCACATTAAGTTATAATACAGAATATTACAAAATGTGTTTAAAGAGCTTACCAACTAAATCTATTGCCTTTTGAAGGAATGCTATTTTACTTTCTTTGTCCTGTAAAAACAAATGAAAAGCAAAGTTTAATAATAGACATAAATTAGAAAGATGATAAGATCATGCATGTGCCAAGGATTACACATTCATTTTTTGATTAGCACTACAACTTCTTATGCAGTACTGTACACCTTGGTATATAGTGAGACACGATGAATATTCAAAAGTACCTTTCATGGTGTTTCAGGACATACATAGTGATTATTTTGGTACTTCACCCGGAGTAGGTATGAAGTAAATAAACCAGTAAAAAAATCACTGTCACATGATTAAATAGAGTCATGCATGACTTAAGGTACATAGTACTTTAGGGCACACAAATGGATAAAATGCATCATATACACTGTATTTCTAGTTAGGAGATACAGTATTTGTACAGCAGTGTAACATCCACAGTAAACTCTGAAAATGAACTACTGTAGACAGGTTGGTACTTGTAGGCATGTGCAAATTGAAACCATTGAAGATGGTATGAAATGAAGACAAAGTGCCCAAATATTGGTGCCACCTGATCTCTTGGTAAAATAGATATTGCTTGATGTACTACAAGGCTACAAAGCAGCCAATGGCCTATCATGCTTACTTCTGAGAGCAAAATATTCTGCTGCCAAATTTTCAAACCAACCTTACGCACTACTGTTTAAGCAAGAAACAAATCTTCCAAACAGGCAATAGGCAACTGTATTAAATTACTACAGTATGCTACTGTACTGTAGTTTTGAGCATTTGCAAACATGCAGCTTAAGCTAGGAACTTCAAATGAATTTGCGCATGTGTTAAACATGCTGAGATTTTCAAAGAGATGGACATGTGTCCAATGCCAGAGTAAGCCTGCATAGTAGTGTGCACGTCTGGAGCCATTTTACCTATTTTAGCTAGATCACACTTAGAAGTTGACAAAACAAAGAGATATGGACTGTCTCATGACCTCAAATGGGTTATTAATTCACATTGGAACACAGTTGAGTTGGTGAAATCAGGGAATTGGTCAAATATTCTACTCCATGAAGTAGTTAAATTAATGCAGATGATGTATGCTGGCACAGGGTATGTTTGTAGTAATTTTCTTCAAACCCAAAATTTTCTTCAAACTCTTGTGACAAAATGAGCAATTCCAACAACTGAAGCTGTAGGCTTCCATTAATTATGAGCATTGTCCACACACACATTGTTTTAGGGAACATCTTCCCTCCCAGGGAATGTTATATTTGAAATAATGTACACCTAGTCAATTACAGAACATTTAAGCAGTGGCTAATGTGAAGTGCCTTTGCTCAACACTCAACAGGTCATAGCAATTACAAGTTTAAAAAAATTCTGCAAAATTCTACCAAAAAATATGAAGCAATAACAAAGGTTACACCTAAAGTTCTTACAAAAAGCTAGAGCATATTTGTGCCTCATAGTTACTTTGGAAAGGAACCTTGCTTTGTAGCAGATGACAAACCAAGCACAGTTTTACACAAAGTAAACAATACATGCTGAGAAGAGCAATATATGATTCAACAACTAAACTCATCACAGGCTTTTTATACTCAAATTCCATTTGTTTCAGATGATATATACTTACCTTTACATTGCTTGAAACTAAATCGTCACCCGAGTATAGCCCTTTCATAAAACCTGTCTCTTTAATTACCTGTGAAATAACAAATAATGCCAGTTTATACACATAATCACACAGAAAACACATTGTACTCATCTCGATAAAGGGATTTTTTTAAATTCTAAGACATTTTGGCAATATATAACAGAAGCATAGCTCCAAGGTGATACCAAAGATAATACATCACAGGATCAGGTCTACTGCAGCTGATATTTGTAAAAACAGGTAGTGGTAGGCCTTAACAAATAATTTTGCATGATTAGTGACAACACTTGCAACCTGAAGGCCCTTTCTCCTGCCTACACTTCTTGATTTTACAAACGCCACATTTATTTGAATCCTCTGCTCATACAGCAGGCCAACCTTTTCACTGTTTCAGCCAAGGTTCCTTTTTCATTTGTAGTGCTCCATAGGCATTTTGTTTTTATTAGTGAATTCAGTAATGATTTAATTTTACAACACGAATTGAACAACACACCAATTCAATTCAATTCAATTCAATTTATTTCTCATATGTACAAAATTCATCAACAAAGGTATCATTTAATAACAAATAGTACATATGGTGCACACTAGAACAACAATACTGTTTATCAAGGCTAGTGACCATTCAAACAAACAAAAAGATGATATAGTATGAAGAGAGAGTAACTTGCCAGGGTAAAGAGCATTAAGAGTAATAACTAGAACTTTGCTAATGATAACTACTAATAAGGAAAGATTTTAAATTCCTTTGAAAAGAACGATGTGAAGGACTTGATCTTACACGAGGGGAAAGTTTGTGCCAGACACTATAACAATAATTCTGAAGTACTAACATGCCATGTGAAGTTTGATGACTTGTTACTGAAAAAAGGCAATTGTGGCAGGTCTGCATTGAAATTTGGGTTACATTAGGTGGTTTTATAACATTAGACAATACTTTCAGAATCATATCATTACAATATTTAAATACAATTACACCCATGCAATACTGTACATATGAATATCCTTAATTTTTAACATGTTACAATCCAAGTACAATTGATTAGTCTTAAAGTGTCTTGGTTTCTTTAGGAGAAGCTTGAGTATTCTATTTTGAAAAGTCTAGAGAGGTTTAAGGACAGAAGCACAGACTGTACCCTAGACTTCAATAGCACGTAGGGATGCACCAGATATCCAGTCCGGCCAGATTATCCGGCCAGATAATGAAAAAATATCCGGTTCCGGTTCTGGCCAGATTTTTCTGAAATTCCAGCTTGAAGTACCTCCATCATCAAAAGATAGAGGTTACTTCACAGATGAATTTAAAACCTTTTCAAAAGATTTCTGACAATGTAACATAGCAGGAAATTGTCTAGTGTTGTGTAGGTTAGGCAGTCCTGGCTCATTGTGGTACTGACAGTAACACAACATCGATTGTTTGGTCTTACAGCCAAGTATGTCCAAAATAAGTGGAGTTAACACTGAAGACATTCAAAGTTAGCCTATGTCCACTTATATCACAGGACCCACAATTGCGAATGTTATAATGTATGAATGCTTACTGTAACAGTATTTAATTAATTGAGATATGACAGTCTATTTCAATTATTCCTAGACGTTCACAAACTGAGTCACATTTATCAGAACATTTTACAACCACCGTCTACATGAACAATAGAACTGATTTGGTTGTTTGAAAGAATTTTGCAGTATATTAAGTAATCTTACTTTGTTAATTAATTTTCTGTCTGCGTTATTCTAGTCTAAACCCTACTAATTAACATCAGCTTAGTTACCTACAGTGGGACCCACTGTAACACTATCATGAAGTCAACCACCGCTCCTCTGCCTTGACACCCCATCCCCCCCACCCACAGTGCTATTTTTAACGTTTCTCTGTACAAGTGAAAAAATCCGGTTCCGGCCAGATAAAATCCGGATTGAAATACTATCCGGCAAAATCTGGTTCCAGCCAGAACCAAAAATTTGGATCCGGTGCATCCCTAAGCATAAGTACTGTAAGCCTAGAATAAATAAAAGAGTAGTAAATCTGAATCGCGGTATCAGCTGGAAGAATGTCACCTATATGATAGAAAATACCAATATAGCCTACTTAAGGAGGGAGTTGCGTAAATCATTCACATGCTGCTTCCATGTTAAGTTCTCGTCAATAACTAAACCTAAGCATTTTGTAAAGTGTGATTTCCTAATCCTGGTATCATTGAAGCAAAAGCTTTCAAAGCAAGCATGATTACAATTTTTCTTGAATGAAAGATACGTAGTGTAAGAGGTTTTATCAATGTGGAGGGTAAGTTTATTTGACTAGAACCAAATTTTCAATTGGCTTCTGTAAGTGTATCAGTGACCATTTCAATTTAATTTGTACAAACTTTGCTAGCTAGAAAAACGTTTGTATCGTCAGCAAAAAGACGAGTTGATACAATGGGGGCAGCATTGTGAATGTCATTAAAAGTAGGGGTCCTAGTACACAACCTTGAGGTACCCCGGTGGTAATATAAGCATAATCTGAATAAGTATTATTAACAAAAGTACATTACTTTCTGTCGAACAAGTAATTAGATAGAATATCGTCAGCCTTGCCACGACTACTGTACTGCAGGAGTTTTTTCAAAAGTATAACATGGTCAACCGTGTCAAAAGCTTTCTTTAAATCTAAATACAACCCTAGTACATTTTTACCCTTATCTAAATTCGACATTTCTGACAACACTGTATACTTAAGCCCCCCGCCCGCCATAGATTAAAAATTCTTCAGTAAAAAACACAAAGACAACTCTAGTAAGAACTATAAATACTGTTATACTGTAATCTCCATCCAGACCCACCAGCTTTCAAAGTTCAAACTGTGCAGTACAGACCCTTTCAGATACAGACACATGCATGCACAGTTCTCCACATAGCCTGACATTAATTTAGCCAAACCTACTGCATCTGTGTCAGTACTCTGTAAATTCCACTAGCTGAATGGGCTCACTTGAGATCAATAATGTTCATCATTGCAATATGTCTCATGGAATTTGGACTGTCGAACGCAAAACCACTACCATACATACTGTAAATTTGTGTGTTGATTGCTTGTTGCACTCAATGCCTTTTGCGCTGTACTACATGAACAAAGGTGACTTTGGGCGCCAAACTGCAGATGCGATAAAATATGCAGAGTTGCAGACAGCAGTTTTTTATAAACAAAGTATTCATTGTATGCTGTACAGCTCATTATATTTCCAATCATTCTTAACTCAGCTATGCATTACATATCAACAACAAAACAAAACAGAGATCAATTCAGCTGTTAACAGCAGACCGCGTGAGCATACGCAGACACATGTCAATCACAATACTCCTCAAGAAACTCATCGAGGTCAGCTTGTGCGTGGTTTAAAGGAATTTTCAACTTATCGCACTCATCAAAACTCATCGAAACTCCTAGTTCCGCCACTGATGAGTTGCACTGTCAACTACAACAGGGTAGTACTGTACCTCCTAGTACAGGTTAAAGTCTGATAATTTCTACTACAGATACAGTATATCTAGCCAAGTCATCCTGTAACAGAAAGACAGTGATTACATTTTTGTACATGGTGCAGTGGCTTACAAATACAACGAAAAACAAAGACGGTGATATGACTAGTACAAGGAAGACATTAATACAAGTTACTGTGCAATCTACCTTTTTCAATTGAATGAATAAACTTCAACATTTCATATATTTCAGCTCAGGAATGACCTGTGAAGATGGGAGTTGGGCCATTTGGATGCGTTTTTAACATTTATTTTTGAAATGTGAGAATTGAGGCACACTTTAATGTAAATTTCGTGGCTCCATTAATTACATAGACCAAAAATACCTAGCCACTAGCCGATAAAAAAAAATTTTCAACAAGTTTGTGTGAGATTTACACTGGCCTAATTAACACTTGTAACTTCCAAACTTCTTGACATGTTTTCAAAAAAACAAAAACATATTAAATTCTTGGGTAATCGCGGCCACTGCACCGCCTCATTTTTTTTTTAAATTTAAGGAAGTTATTTTTGACCATTCAGGGTATACTATTAGCTATACATACACTAGCCCTAGCAGAGTAACTACAAAATACAGGGCCACTCGAGGGTTGTATCTGAGCACCAGGGTGACTGGATGTGATGTCAAAGCTTGGCATATGTGGAAACACTTTGAAATTTTCCTAAGTCCATACAGTAGCAATCACTTCCTGGGTGGATGCGTGTATGCTCAGATGCAGGGTAACAATTTTTTCCAAGATAAATAAGGCGTCTTCCAAGTTTGGATGCCTTTTGAGAATGACACATCGTTGATCTGGAATATCTTCGGACATGCAGAACTTGCCATACAGGGCATAATTTAACAGGATTTGCATCGCACTTTGCTAGCCAATACAACATTGATGCGAATCATTTCTTAACTTGAGTAGCATTCCTTGCAAATCAACTTTCTGGTATACCTTTACCTCGGAAATTCCCCGATTGCACAATACGGTATCAATTCCACACATTCCTCAGATGCAGTTTATCACTGAAAACAGATTTCCTACACAACATACATATTTTCTTTAAAATCGACAGTTACTGGCCTGACTCGTAATATTGTTTACACAGACAGATGATTGGACCAATAGAAACAACTGATGCATTCTGTTAGCACTTCCGCTTGTGACTACACGTGGTTACGGCTTCGATTTCATGCATGCACTCGCTACTGCAGTGTAGCTGATGTGTTGTTATTTTGCATGGGATGAGCGGAGCCTAGACGCACAAAGCACCTAACCATGTACAATGTACTGTACAGTAGAGCTTATACAACGTACACTACACAATATTGCCTTGATCATTGAAATTGCTACTCAATTTCTTGCCAGTGCTAATCAAACTGACAAATGATTAGCATGCAGTGCTTATCATTTGAGTTTTGTTAAATTATCCCCTGCCATATTTTTTCTAAGTCTGCTGGAAGTATTTTTGGGTGGATGCATGGATGCTCAGACGCGGAGTCAAAATGAAGCTTTTCGAAAATTTTCTTAGTCCATTTCAAGCATACCCTGGGTGGACTCGTGGAGTCAAAGTTGGGGCTGTTAGATAAGCATGAAAGATGTAATAATAAAATGGGAATATGAATACAGTGCTACAGTAAGTTTGATTTGAGAACAACTCGTTGTCCATTCCTTCCTAAGACCACAAGTAACATTCTCGAGTGGATGGGCAGATGCTTGGATGCGGAGTGAATGATTTTCCCAATATCAGTCTTGGAGTGGATGCCTGGATGAGGAGTCAAAGTTTAGGCTGCAATCTTAATGAAGAGAGTCAAATCGCATCCGTGCATCAAGATGCTGAATGGTGTTCAAGAGTGGCCTGTATTCTATAGTTGAAACGGCAAAGCCTACTTAGGACTAGGTTACTCCTCCAAATTCAGGATTTCAGTTCAAGCTAGGCTAACACTTGATCACATCCCAACATCTAGGCTATCATGAAGTAACTAAGAATACGGGGCCACTCGAGGGTTGTATCTGAGCACCCAGATGAATGCTAAGTGGAAGTTTAGGGAAATCTAAGTAGTCTTTAATTACATGCAGAAACTTTTGAAAATTTTCTAGGTCCATTCCAAGCACTCCCTGGGTAGATGCGCAAATGGGGGGATGCTAAGTCAAAATTTTTACCAAGATCAATGAGGGCAGGTTACAAGTCTAGATGCCTAGAAGGACACATCGCTGATCCAGGAATATGGTCGCACAGGTGGAACTTTCCATAATTTTTTCTAAGTTCGCTGCATGCATTTTAGGGGTGGATGTGCAGATGCTCACATGAGGAGTCAAAATGAAACTTTTTGAAAGTTTCTTAAGTCCATTCCAAGCATCTCCTGGGTGGATGCGTGGATGCCGGGTCAAAGTTAATAACTGTTATACTGTATAAATATGAAAGATTTAATAATAAAATGGGAATATATATACAGCACATAGGTCTAATTTCAGAATGACTCATTGTTGTCCATTCCTTACAAAGACCACAATCAACAGGCTTGCTTATTCTAGAATGGATGCGCGGATGCTTGGGTGCTGATGGTATCCAGTCAAAGCATCCCTTTACCAAAATGTCCCCGCTTTTTTGCTACCAAAATGTCCCCGTGGTAGTATATAAGTGAGACAAAAACGTCCCCATTTATGTCGTGTGATCACAATATAAGAAAGCACTAATTGCAACTTAGGGGAATGAGAAATAATTTCTTCATGTGTTAAAAAATTTCAAGTGTTATAAATTTGTAGTAAATACTGTATCAGTGTTTTGGTTGTTTAGATATTTGTTGATTGTTATTGGTTTGTTTCAGCACAGTTCCATCATGACATGAAGCCAGCTACTTACGTGTAAACCACTGCACTTTCTTACTGTGTGCTACCTATGTGCATCACACGCATTTAAAGTACAGGTATACGGGGAGTTGTGATTTGTAACGTTACTTCATTTCCTTGAAGAAACAGAAAAGTAAATGACAAACAAAAACATTACAAGGAATATGAATCTATCTACAAAACTATCATAAACTATAGGCTAAATGATTCAACCCGGGGGCATTTTGACCAACAGCTGGGGCGTTTTGGTAAAAGGACGTTTTAACTGGTAAGCATGCGGAGTGAATGATTTCACCAGTATCAGTCTTGAGTCTTGGACTTGGAGCACTTGGATGCACGGATGCTCAGATGCGGAGTCAAAGTTTAGGGTGGAAGATAAACTGTCACATCACATCAGTGCATCCTGGATGCTAAGTGATGTTCCAGAGTTACTCTGTATTCTATAGCCTAGGACAGGCCTAGTTGTATGAAAGGGTGTCCATGGACTGCGGGGGCCTGTCGAATGCGCATCTAGCCTAACATACCATATCACAATATTGGAATGATAGATTTAAAGTGTGCATTCAATGGTCACCCATCATACAGTAGGCTATACCTCTATCAATTGATACTATCATCTATCATTTCAATTCATTTGCAGATTTATCTTTTATATTTATTGAAAATTTCAGTTTGTGAAGTTGAGTGTGTGAAACTCCATCCATCTACACTAGCCAAACAACCCCTACAACTGTTACTGTGTTGGTGTTGCACTGGCATTCAATGGAGTAAGGGAAAACAAGCCAGTGAGCCACAACTGGAAAAAAGGCAGCAGCCGGCTCGTCTTGAACCAATTGGTTGGAAACTGGGCCGTTAAACCTCATCTAACTAACTAACAAATCTAATTATTACTTCAGCAAATGCCCATTACGTATACTGGGGTAATCATGAGTCAATCACTTAAAAACTAAAGTGACAATAAAATAACATTACTAAAATGAATAAAACTTTGCAGTAATATTTTCTGATGAGTCTTCCACCTTGTGCTGTATTTTGGTGTTTTTTGGATTGAGTAATCCATAGAAAATAAATTTTGAAAGTAGGTGATAGTATACAACACAATGTTTATCAAGGAATCTTGAGTCAATCACTGTCTAAAACGAGCGGATAAAATACTACTAAACACTATATTTAAGAAGTTAAACGTTGATAAACAGGCATTATCTCGAATTAGGCCCTGCTATGAAAAGTTTAATACAGACAGGGCTTATTTCGTCCGGGTGTCTATCAAAACCTGAAGTGTTACTATTTTGAACGTGTGTCATGTCGCGCATGATCACTTGCAAGTCAATAAGATTTAAAATCACATACCTCAAAATGCAAGAAGGGCCTATTTCGAGAGTATATATATAGCTTCTTGACTAATATATATCACCGAAGTTTGCTACAGCAAGCTAAATATTAAAACAAGGTTAAGACGGCTTGCGCCGTCTTGATTTTAGCGAGGGGAATGAGGGGTAGGTGGAATTCAACGCCTGAATAAGAGACATTTACGGAATAAAACGCAACATTTGTTAGATATGTATGAAATCTACAGGGCCTCTTTTGTTACAATATTTAGCTTGCTGTAGCAAACATCGGTGATATATATTACTTAGTCAAGAAGCTATATATATACTCTCGAAATAAGCCGTTCTTGCATTTTGAGGTACGTGATTTTGATTTAATTGAATGCCAAAAATAATCGATACGCAACACAGCTTTCAAAATAGTGCGGTTGAAGTAAGCGCTGCAGGGCCTTTTTCGAGATATTGCCGATAAACAAAAAGAATGTTGGCTTTTCTATCAAAATTTTGACTGAAAGCTTCATGAAAGACATTTTGGGGCCATTTTGGTAACCCTTTTTGGTAATGTTTGCAAATTTCTAGTTCATTCTTATTCTGAAACTTGGAAATTTGGCCATGAGTCATGTTTTTGGAATGAACTTAAAAAGTGATAGCCTAAAGGCAAATAGGCCTAGGCCTACATCTTTTTGATGTTGTTTGAAGAATATGCGTTAGGCTATGTGCCATGTTTGTGTTGGAATCACAGCACGCCTACATGCTGTCACAGCGCGCCTACATGCTGTACTGGCGTTTAGAACGCAGTGATCGACTCATGATACAGATCGACTCTTGATTCCTTACTATACTGTGTGAACACAATTCAGCTAGGCTAAACTAGTAAACAGTACACTGACTGTGTACACAATATATATGACTAGGCTAAACAAACCTAGGCTATACATTCACATCATACATTGCAGGCTAGTGTTGCGTGTACAGTGTAGAGGCTAGGGTATCAACTGACCTCTGTTATGATGTCGTGAAGGAAACGGAAAGGTGGTTTATTGAGCAACTTCGCCGTCATTGGTGGCTTCTTTATTATTTTTCCCAACGTGTTTTGGGTTTCCTTCACAAAATCCTCACCCATCCCAATTTCTCTCCAGTAAAATTGGAATCCGACTACACGAAAAGAAAGGGCTGCGTATCATTGGCAACGAGACGCTCGTAGGAATTTGCAGTCGATGCGGAATTCAATCCCACAATGCAATACGCGGTAGAACCATAGAGTTAGATAAGACATTCAAGTCATCGGCAGTGCCACACATGGCATACCGATGGCCAGGACACGGCGGTAGGGCAGCTAGTGGCCAGACTTTTCGAAGTGTGGGGGACACTGTGGGGGCCAAGCAGTCCGCCGGGAGGGGCACACCAAAATAAAGGACTGGGTGTCACTGTAAGCATCTTGGTGACGCAAAGCACTCTCCTCAGTGTAGACGTTAATCTCCCCAGTGCACACTGTAGAGCTCCTGGTGGGGTCCAAGGACAACACTCCATTGGGGGTTTTGGGGTTGCGAAGGCTCTGGGGCATTTATAAAAATGTGACCATTACAATGAATTATTTGACTATTGCCAAAATGTCATTGCAGAGCACTTAAACAGGCCACAAAAATAGAACTACTGTAATCACAGCTTGACCATTGTGTTTGCCTTACTCGCACTAACATAAATAACAGACATAACATATAGTATAACAAGTTGAAGGGCAAAGTAGGGCAAAAGCCCCACAAGATGCCTTGTGAAGCCAAACCCAAAACACAACCCAAACCAAACATATTGCAGTACCCTACAAAGCCCACTGCACAATCAGATTCTGCCACAGTCATAATGAAACTTGTCAATGCTTATCTTGAAGCAATTGACTGAAGTGGAATCAACCGCAACCCACTCAGGCAGACTAGCTGTTCCACTGACTCATTGACAACTCTATGACAGAAGCTGAACTTTCTGATAAGTCAAGCCTAGAGAAATGCTGCACCAGCTTCATACAATGGTCTCGAACACGGGAATTAGCACAAATCTCTCAGCAGGTACAATTAGACAGAGAGTTCCTATACCACAAAGGAATTTTAAAACCTGCACCATCCCCCCCCCCTCCGAAGGCTTCTTAACTTGAATAAAAAATCCCAAACATTTGAGCTATCATGATAAGGGAGATTACGCACTTCGGGAACAAGCCGAGTGGCTCTCCTCTGAACTCGATCTAAACGAAACGATTTAATGATGGGGGGGGGGGGTGAATGGGGACAACGGATCATGCTAATGTTTGACTGACCTAAAAATAAATCTACCGATCATGCTGCCCAACAGGAATTAATGTTATTGGTATTTGTTGACCAGGGAAGAAATGGAGATGTCAAGTCCCAGTTGAGAAGCTGTGATTCAGCTGAGCGAAATTTGAGCTGGGAGGTAGCATTTATGTGTTTGCAGTAATTAGGTGTCTTCTGTGAAGACTTGTTATTCATGGTTATTGCTACCGACTCGGATTTTTTGGGTAGGCGCGGTTTTACGAGGGGGGAGACTAGGAGAGACTTTAGCCCCCAAATTTTTCCTAGCCCCTACTTTCGCTTTCATCTTCAGTTCCATCTTGCGGTAATACCCGCCGTTTCAATCATATTGGATTTATTCAACGTTTTCACAAATATTGTTCCCCCGTGTAGGCGTGATTCTAGAGAAACACGAGATCCATTGTTCAGGTTGTTGCGAAATTCTATCCGCTTTTTCCTATCTTTTGGAAAATTCTTTCTTCAGCCCAGGCTCGCCATCGTAGCAAACATATTTGGTAAGAAAAATGTTTTTTTTTTCAGTTTCGTTGGGGAGCCTTGATGGGAAAAATAAAGAAAAAAACGAGTCCCCGACGACGACCATGCAGTTGCCCCACTTTTGCCCTTAAGTAGGAGAGATTCTTCAATAAAGCCCAAACTTTTTCAATTTTTCGTAATGAAAACAAAACTGTGAAATTTTCAATAATATTACCCCTGGTCGGCAACCCATTACATCTGTCGAGCCTTAGAGTATCCGGCCCTTAGTCAGAGCGCTTGGGTCCCATGGCGACAAATCCAAGCACCGCCGCTGGCTGAGCCTGCGTGTATAGGTCTTACCTTTGGGCAATGAAATATACCTTCAAATTTCTGCGCGCTTCCCGCGCAATTCTCACAATCCAGGTTATATCACTTATGAACATTAGTAGCACAAAAGTACATAGCCCCCCCCCCCCAAAAAAATATATGCCTAAAGGTAGCGGACCACTAATTCAAGGGGAATCCCAGCGGAGGAATTTAACACTCTAGAAAAACCTTTTGGGGGACAGTTTAGACCATGTTACTGAAGTGATGTGTTCAATTTGAGATGTGTATCTGGTAG
>WURT03646821.1:0-19400 GCA_009936505.3 Holothuria glaberrima | reverse complement strand
CAGTGTTTGACCCCTGGTGACCCCAGATGACATTTGACCTCCACCAAAAACAACACGTATCATCTTCTTACCATAACACATCTATATACCAAGTATGAAATCTATCCAAGTTTCCTACCTTGAGATATTGTGTTAACAAGGTTTTTAGTGTTTTCCCCCTGGTGACCCCAGGCGATCTTTGACCTCCACCAAAAATGATAGGGCACACCTTCTCACTATGGCAAATCTGTATATCAAGTTTAAGCTTTGTCCAACTTTCCCTTGTTGAGTTACAACATACCGAAGCAAGTGTCACAGACACACACACACACATACACATACACACGCCAACCTGACTTACATAGGTTCCTTTGCTAAAGCAAGGAACCAAAAACACAGCTTTGTGAAAGATGCAAAGTCAGATACTGAAAAAATTAGGGAATGGATTAAATGCAAACTTTAATGGGATAATTTGTACAATTTGGAATGAGGAAACGGTTCCTTTCAATGTCATTTTACGATAATACCTTGCTTGCACTGTACAAGATTGCTTGATCATGCATGGCATCTGTTGTTTTCAGCCAGTGTAGAAGAGGACCACACATGACAGACCGATACTGTAAGGGTCTGGCTGCTGAGAAGATGGTAACTTTAAGTGATAGTCAGATTTGGGGGGGGGGTAGCTCTATTTGGAAGAAGCACCCCCTGAAAGGTAATCAGCATCTCTCCAAAGGGGCTTTCGAGAAGAGAGCATTTCATGGTACCAAAGCATATTGTAAGTATTGGAAATACATGTGCGATGGATAAAGTTATGATATCTTAGCAAAGTCTAAACGTTAGGAAAACATGTATGATGGGTGTTTTATCACAGTACCAATCAGATTTCTATCCAGTTAACAGTTCCCATTTGTAAGCTGCATTTGACTGCAATTAGCTACTGTACAAGTGTAACAACCAGAGATGTAGGATTTGGATTGCGAGATTCATCTTTGAGGTGTACACTGGAATGCACAGGCCTATCTTCATAAAGTCACTTTGCTTCATCCCTCATGACTTGTATCTTCCCAAAAATTTCACATTTAGTTCATCCTCAGATTTAAAAACTGTCTTGTAACCTCCAGCTTAGCATCATAGTGCACAAGACTAATCTTCCGTTGCTATAGATACCACAGTATCTTGTCAAGGATCCCTTTACAATCTACTGTGTACACTTACCTAGTTTTGAGAATCTTATTATGTTGCCTCCATGTATGGCCTGCTTACAAGTCATCTGCACAGAGCTATTACTACCTAGACAGGAGAAGAAACTACTTTATCCTGTTTAGACCCAAACATGTGTTAGGGAAAATTGTGTAGTGATCCATCATTAGACTTTTGGATATTCAGTTCTTTTGTCTGGTACTTACAATTCACTTTTCTTATCCTTTTTCTTTTCCTCCTAAGAATTAATGTTACTGCCATATGCAAATGAGCAGACTGAGTTAATACGAGACTATACTTCACAGTTGAAAATTTGCAAATTGCAGAGGGTATGTTCATGTTCAACCTGTCCATGAGGTCAAAGCAACACCTGCATATAAGCGGAAAAATGCTATGGATGAAGTGAGCCAATTAATCTGCAATTGCTAAAGTGATAGGTTGTATTGGCTGATATCCTCATCAAGACATATGTAGCAGACAACATGAACCTTCTGTGCCTAATTCCTGACACTTTTTAAGCTTATTGGATCTTCAATTTAAAGTACGAAGGAAGGAGATCAGTGGTGTTAAATACTAGTTTTATGAGTTCGACATTAAAAGTTATCATCACCGTCTTTAAAGTGATCTGGGCAGTTTTTTGTCCTGCCCAAGTATTAGCTCCATGCTATCTCATGTCCTCTCATGTCATTGACCGTTCACTGACTCATGAACATTTAGAGGCACCATTTAAATTTACCCTCATACTGTAGTAGTTAAGTGAGTTAACCTACTGTATATTTTAGGAGTGTTTTACTACAAGCATCTTTTGAAGGGTAATAAAAAGTTCCTAAGAGCCAGAATCTTATTTTATTAACCATAATGTGAGGCATTGCAAGGGCTTAGACAAAAGCATTAGCAAACAGATGTCATTATGAGTGCTGTAGAAATGTTACAAGGGGTGCATGACTTTTTTAGTCTTGGCTTTACCTAATCATGCAAACTTGATCAGAAATACATGACACAAATAAAACTGTGAATACAAGCTGTCTGACAGCCCAGTATTGATAAGTTGCTTCCAATATATTGTCAGATAAAGAAACTGCTAGATTTGGTCAAGATAGATTTTGACCCAATTTTACTCAAAATATATGTTACGAGTCCAGTGGGCATTGGTTCCCAGCACTTTAAATGAGAAAATATCAGCATAATCCTTAATTTCTATCAGTTGAAGAACAGTGAAACATTTTGGTCAATTTATAGTTTCCCTAAGTCTTTTGTCAAGATCATTACCACAAGAATTGAGTGGTTTGTTTATGGAGTGGTTTGTTTATGATGCATCAGGTCCATTTTTGGTCACACAACAACACATGCATTATATTCAACAACTGCATGTACAACAAGATGTTAAACAAGTGAATATATCTCATGAAAAGATCAATTGCAGACATCTGCCCCTTTTTGTATCCTTTACACCCAGAGAATAAACATTTGTTCATTAACAACCAACAGAGAGTTGTAAAGTCAAAGATAAAGTAAAGATTAATATTTTGCAAGACCAGTGCAGCCCTACATCTACATACCTTGAAGGTACTAGGAGGGGATGTCTTTAAAAGGATCACTGTATCAAGATGTGAAAGTATCAATAAGGGCATCATACATGTCAGGTTCAGCTATAGTCAAACACTGGGTGGGTCCGTCTGTCTGTCTGTCTGTTGATAACTCGGAAGGCAGCAGCGACCAAACAACTCAACAACTCGTTGTGGGACCAGTGTATCTTCATTGTACATGACCAGATAACTGTCAGCTACCTGATGTGAAGCACCTTGACATACGAGGTATTGTGTCCACCAAAGGCCATATTGCATTTGATTACCAATGAAAAAAATTGTAATTAAAGCTTTCTTTTCATACCAGAAACCTACATGTATGAATTTCCTATGTATTTGAAATGGGTAAACTAGTCCCTAATGAATTCACTTTACAAAAATAACTGACTGAAGCTCATTTACATAGAGGTTAATGAAGTGTCAAGTCTGTCATGGCTTATCATGTGTATGGGGTGATTAGTGTTATGGGCCAGCTTTTGCATATCGAATGTAAGGTTTCTTATTCACTTTTACTTTATTTTTTTACTCTTGTAATGCGAGCACCACAATTTCCTCTTTTGTATGAATAAACTGACTCCTACATATGGTAATGGGTACTAAAAGTCCTAAAATGACCAAAAATATTTTTTTACAGCCATGGAACAACAAAACTCATTTGTTAATAACTGCATTTTCATAGCCTGTTATAGCATAATAGAAATATGATGGCACAATAATGTGGAAAACCTTGGAAAATAAGCCTTATGTGCAGAGCACTTTGTGAGAAAAAGTTGAAATAACTTTCTGATAAAACAGGCAGGTAAACTGAGTAATAAAAGAGAGACATGACAAATTATTTTGAGTGTACCTACTCTTTAAATTTAGTGAATTTCAACAGTTTCTGTGTCAGTACATAAATGGACTAATGAGTTTTTTTGTGAACTTTTGTAAAAATTGCATTTATAATTCTTTAGAGATCTTTAATTGCAACTGCCTGATGGTATAAGCACATGGTATAACAAAGAGAACTTTAAATCAAGTTTACAAACAAAAGCAACATGCACACTGAATTTGAGAAAATGCATTTATTTTCATTGATTTGATGGAATTTTGAGCAACAAAAGTTTCACTCTAAAAATCAGGATATAACCCATTTTCACTCTTTAATATATTAGAAACATTTTCTTGCACCAAGTTTGTGACACAATCAACAAATTGATTCGAGAATTCTGGAAAATGCAGTCAAATACGGGGATAACAATGTCATGACTGTGCACTTTAAAATAAGCACAAACCTGGCAAATTTATCACAAGTTTTTTTGTTTTTGTTTTTATGATAACTTACACAAAAATGGATGAGAAAATGGTTATTACATGTCATACTGGATGAATTGTAATAAAACCCAGTAGCAGATACAATGGCTGCCATTAGATATCAATATAACAACACATGCTGAAATATCACTAGAAACAATGCTTGACAGTTAAACATTTAACTGCTCTGTACATTGCTATTCTGACCTCAATGTATATTATCTACATCTAACATAATGTGCTTAAAATTCAAAATGGCAGCTAGTAGATTAAACCACCTATTGTCCCCAATTGTAATTAAAGGGAACATTTTAAAGTAATGAATAAATGATGTAATACATGATCAAAAAAAAAAAATAACATGAGAACAACACACCTAATGTGTTTAATAACACATTTCAACTTAGCAAATTTTTAAAGATGATGTCAAAAAATGGATAGAAACTAGAGAAATGACACCAAAAGCATAACCACCGATAAAACCCCAATATTTAAAATCTATTCTCTTGCTTCTTTGCATCATCATCAGCTCACTCCATACTACTGTTCATACTTGTGCTTACTATTAAAAAAGGTAATGTTGCTGGATTACTCAGCATACCACTCCTCACAAAGTATCTACCTTAGAAATAGAATTTCATATAATTGTAATATTTAATGAATTTCTCCACAGAGTTACATCTATCCTTACCTCAATTGTATTTCTATTACTTCAGGAGGTTTTCCAAAGACCATGGCCAATAAAAAGGTTACAGTTACTTTCTCCCATGTTACTGTAAAACGCAATCTCTTGGGCCTTGTACATACATGTTCATGAACCTATCCCACACTATGATTATGACCAAAAACATTTTAGACCACTCTTAAATTCTACATATTGAAACACCAAACAGCATATGGACATTTTCAGCACATAGTGATATGCTTTTATTTAAGGCACTTCAAGTATAATTCAAGAGGGTTATTAAATCACAGCGGCTGCCGGGCAGTTTCGAAGTGACTTCTTTGATATCCTTCCCAGCCCCCTCCCTTCATTTTTGCAGCAGTATAAATGCTAGGGTGCCCATTTAAACATGTGAAGGGCTGTTACATTACCCCAGAGTTCTCAACTGAAGCCATGTGTGCTTGCCAATACAACTCCTCTAAAAATATGACTAGGAACCTATCAACATTGTTTTTTCTTTGAAGCACCTCCCATGATGAAGCCAAGCAAGAATGCAGTACACGGTTTGGTCTCTCAGTCATGATAGTTACAGGTGAATATTTCACACAAAAGCAATCTATGTTTTCTCTTCCTGAAATGACTTTAAAATTAAAGAGACCTAAAATTTGAAATAAAAGACTTAACTAGAGGCCATCAAATCAGTCATAATCCATCAGATCTTGGCAGAAAGACTACAGAAAGATCCAGGATCCCCTAATTTATGTTATGACTCAGGGCGCTGTCTAGACCACTCCTATTTATCGACATCAGACAAAGATAGATTTGGTTCCCTCTCACAGGCACTGGCCTATGTGTACCACTTAACTATAGTCTGTATGTAGACAATTGTGCATACATACACCTTCAGTCTATGAATGTGATGGTGATATTTGAGGAATAAATCACATTTGGCAGAATATTATTGGTGAACAGACTGTCTGACTGTTTATGAGACAATATTCTGACAAATATGGTTTATTCCTATTCTAACACCAAAAATCTGTGATAAACTTCATTTTTATCAGTTTTTAGGTTTACTGACCATGTGTTGTGGAATAACAGTTCAGTGTTTATTAAACCAATCAGAATGCAGGATTCTCAATAAGGGATGGCTAGAGGAGGCAGAATACAGAACACTTGGAGTACTGCATCACATTTTGCTCACACAAGCTGGACAGATTGCACTGCAATGTTAAGCAGTTTGTTATGGGTATGAAAACTAGGTCTTGACTCCTACTGTGCAACCAACAACACTACCATGCAAAGTAAGAGCACTTACTCCATACAGCAGCAGTATAGGCCAGGAGTGTTCTTAATTCAATCTTCCCTCAAATAACACAATAAATTGTGATAAATCTTTGATATTTTCACTTAATTTCTTCAGTAAGTCTATCAGTACAACTAACTGCTGGAATGCCTTAAAGACTAATTCATCTTAAAATACTCAGACACATGATGATCTGTTCACTATTGTTTCAAGAGGCTTTTCAAGGCATAGTATTTCCCTCTATGTTGGGCATTTTTACATTAAAGTATTGGTTCAATCATAATATCCAAGGTAGGTTTGTATTTAGCATTGAGCAACTGTACATAAGCTTTGAATGTAACCATAGCAACTGCAAACTTGTTGATATGGCACATGAACCTTCATGTGTCCATAAATTGTAACACAGTGACAAGATAGGATGCGTGTGTCTGTAAGATAGCACAATAATACTATAGGATAAATTGCAAGTCATTGTATAATGCATGGACCATCTGCACACAATTTTTTGTTCATATTCTTCTCTGTAAATATGTCAAGCACCATACAATGATCCTACAAAACCAACAAAATTCGGTTAATAATGATATTTACGCATACCAGGTCCTTATGATGTCATGCAAAACACTGCCTTCTTTTTACCTTTAGAAGAAAAACAAGTCATCAAAAGTACAGAATGATAAGTTTCAGACAATTTAAGTAAGCCTTACAGCACACACAACTCTACCATTGTAAATTTAATGCCCACAAAAGAGGGGAAGTACCAATGAGATTCATTACTTTTATATGGCACCACAGTATTTCACCTCTTTCTATCACAGTTCCCCACACTTCATTATCCCTACAAATGTTTAAACTTGGCTCTAAAAAAAATACTTCTCCAAAATTATCCTTAAGAAAGCAGACAAAGAAGAGAACAGCTGTAGTTTGTAGCCACAGGTAAAACAGACGGAAATCTTCACTGACGAATGCTGCCCTCTGTAGCCACAATGTTTGTTGCCATAACCATAGCACAAAAAGAAATCTGCAGCACTAGTATTGTTATATCTCTTCTTCTTCAAGACCAGAAAACATATTGCGCTGACTCCAGTCCTGAAAAAAAAAACCCATGGATGAACTATGACTTTACAACAGAGCTGGGATAGGATAGGATAAATGTTTGCTTAAAGGGAAAATGCAGTCCCCCCCCCCCAATTTGAGTTAGTGTACCCTGGTACACTAGTTCAGGAATAGCTCATATCAATCATGTGACAATATTTTTGTCACTAACTTCTTAAATTTATGCAGAATAACACTGGTTTTCCTTAAATATTCAATGATTTTATCAGGAAATATTACAAAAAATACTTGAGAGAAATAAGAGGAGATCTGTAAGATTTAGCAAATTTCTGAAAATAAACTTGGGGCTACTGCCTTCTTTTAATTTTACATCTGAAGATAATTCAATGAAGAATTCCAGCGAAGTAAAGTGTTTCCGAAATTTTTGATAAATACCTGTAAATTACATCCTTTATTTCTGTCAAGAACTTAATTTTTTCTACCTTGTTTCCTGACAGTGAAAACTACAGATTCATTTCACAATAACCTTCACAAACCCATGGCAGTTTCATAACTGTCTTTTAGGGCTGTGCATTTCCTGTTAATTCACTGTTAACCATTTTTATTATCAGAACGGTTAACGGAAAACGAAATCAAGTCAAGGTATAAAAACAAAATAAACATTTTGGACGACCGCCACCACTCTAAATACCAAAGCTAAACTTAAAATGGCGCCAGTAGTGATGATCGTCAAGGTAGCATGCAAGGGCGAATCACGCATCTATTCAAGCTTTTCACAAATATCCATACTTTTTGTTATGCCACTGATTACTGTTTGCGAGATTTTTGCAGTGTAACATAGCACCGTAAGATGAGGAGCCTATAGATATCACTGGCATTATCGCAGTTCAAGTTGCACTTCTCCAGCGATACAATATCACACAGGCCTAGAGCACATGCATGTAGTGCAGTGTCGAGTACAAATGTACCACATATACAGTGTACTATAGTGTGCCTTGTGACCATGCTGCCATACATACGTAATTTAGGTGTGTCTGCTAAGAATTCCAGCACTGTTATGTCGTAATGGTGTAAAAACTTCTACCCATATGTGTTACTGCATGCTCCGTAAAAAAGTGTAACGCTGAATTTTTAATTGTCTTAAATCGCATGCCTTTTTACCTAATGACTACTGAAAATACCAGTTTCTTCGTAGTTACAAACGGAGAAACTTTTCGATATCGAAAGCTACCCTTATACTGTACCTTATAACAGGACTTGTACATAGTAGTCTCATTTTCTATTTCTATTATTATTATTATTATTATTATTATTATTATTATTATCATTATCATTATTATTATTATTATTATTGATGTAATAAAGCCCACTATCAACCAAAAGTTATCTAATGCGCTGCACAAAAACACATGAAAGAACATGAAAATAGACAAGACTGCATGGAGAAGATACCGAGGAGAAAAATACCATAAGCTATGACAAAAAACAACAACAAAAGAAACATCAAAACAATCAAAACTATTGTACCATATTAATATTGTGTACAATACTGTACTGTACATTGCGCATACGGTATATCATAAATGATCGTTCGTGCAACGTGCAAAGCACATGGCTGGCTGGCCGGCCCGGTTTGTTCAGCAAGCTCAAACAGCTCTGCCATTACAAATACTGTACTGTACAATGCACGTACGTACAGCGCACTGGTTCATTCAGCAAGTTCAACCAGCTGTGCTAATTTTGTTCGAAAATAATATGATTATTCATGAAGTGCATCATTGGAATGCTCCATATTTTATAATTTGGGGTTATTAAATGACATGGTGGAAAGAATTTCACACTTCTTAGTGAATTCTGGGGGTTGAAACTTTTCCACTAATTACACAAACGTTATAAAAATTATATAAAAAAATGTATAATCGTCACTTGTTAAAATTATGAAGTCAGCTTAACTGGGCAGACATAGTTACAAATATTTTAGTTGCACCTACAAGGCTTACAAGCCAGGGTTGCATAATTAAGCCAAGAACTACATAACTTGGTCACTATTTTGTGCAGACTGCATTTGTTTTGAGACTGATGAACTGTAAACACATAACCTTGGAAGTTACGCCAGGAAAATTCACGAAGTGCATTTATGATGAACGATATTAAGCATATTTTTCTGCTGTCTAGAAGTTACCTTTAAAGTTTACGGTGCTCCACACTTTAAAAGGTATGTTGGATTGTTGTAGCGTGTGCTGCTTAGTTTAATTCCTGCACCTTTGAAAATTTTTAATCCTTTTTTGTGTGAAAGAGTTAACTGTCACATTATTTCGGCAAGACACTCCCAGATCACGGTGCGAGCGGATTGATATACCAGTCAAAGCTGCGCAAAGCAGACACTGCAACTGGCATTATAAAGGCCTTTTTTTAACCTTTTGTTAGTTTTGATCCAAAGTTTACTCATTGCTATGTGGTTTTGGGCAAGCAACTTCTACAGTTTATTGCATAAACGAGTTTAGGTATAAAGGTGAAATGTGGCGACAGATTTATTAGGATACAAAATTGGTTAAACGAAACCACATTTGGTGGTCGATCGATCGGTCGGTTAACCGCTTAACCATTTAACCATCACAGCCCTACTGTCTTTAGAGACTTCAGTTTGCACACTCTTACTAAACCACACAGAGAGACTTATACATCACTAAAATTGACCTACAGAGAGTTCATGTGATGCCATGCGATTGGGATTGCCCAGCACTGAAGGGCAAAACACACATGCAGTAAGCATATTTACAGCATGCACGTGGCATGTGATACAATGGATGCTTGCCCTACAAGGCCAAAAAGATGCACTATCATGTTACCTCGGTGAAACACCTCTGTAATAGGTCATCCATCTAGTGTTTTTTCTGTTTCACCCTCTACTTTTGCCACCTGTTTTCATTTCAGCGAACTTTCACCGATTTTTACCATAAAAGGGACAAACATAACTATTCAGTATAAAAATAACAATGTACTGGTAAAGCTTATAAGGAGCTAAGTTAGTTTTATCTTAGACCTTTGAAACCACAGTTTCATAAGTAAAGGATACTGCCGACAAATACATTAAATACATTTTTAATGAAAACTTATTCAAAATATGAAAGTTTCAAGTAGAGAGCATAAAAGTTACCTTTGGTTGTGGTTCTTCATATTTTGGCATCTCTGGTTGCTTGCGGGTTGATTTCTCCTGTTTCTTATCAGGTTGCTTCTTGACACTTGCTTTACTACCTCGTCCATCTACAATGATGATTAATTTTGTGTTAGTTCTGATCAGAACAACGATGGGGTATAAAATATGTATAAGAAATCCACCTAAATTCAGTCTATCAATTAGCAGTTTGAGAATCAAGGTCCCCCTCCCCTTTGTACACATGCATATCAGCCAACATGGCTATGCAGTAGTGCAAAATCCAAGTTTTAACTTGTCCTCTGTATGTACTTATTTATTAAGTGAAAAAGAAAGTTCTGTTAAGATTATGAGCAATTCAAAACTGGGATTGCAACTGTGTGAGGTATTTTGGAAATTATCACTGTATCAGGTTACAGGCCAGTTCATACTTGGATGGCAATATAAAGCTATAAAAGGTGAACACTGTTTAACCCTGAGCTATGTCTTTGATAGGCCCAGAAGCAAGGGATGACCATACATGGTTGTAATAGCTTTATAGCATGTGAAAATTGGAAGTATAAACTGGCCTCAAGCCATGGTGTAACATCAGTAACAACTTTTAAGGCTACCATGTCTTGCAAAAACTTCATTTCAGCAAATAGTGTCAACAATTCATGTCAATCTGTAAATAATGTTAAAGCTGTGTTCTACTGCCTATACAGCTAGTCAGTTTGGATATCATATTGGAAAACTAACAGCATGAGCTCAAACTTCTTTGTTTTACCTCACACTGACCATTTCCAAAAATTCTGGTTGCTGTACATACACTTAATACACCATAAAATTTGCTGAGCTTAAAGACAAGGAAAATCAAAGCTATGTACAAGTAGTAATATCCATAGATTACAAAAACACCGATCTTGCTCTGATTTGGGCAATGTCTACAATATTTTAGGAGGATATCATTTGTATTTGACATAAATGTGAAGCTTTTGGTTTAACTCAAGAAGTAGGGATTAAACAATGCCTACTACATGAATCATTGCAAACCTTTAAGTGTCATCAAATGGATTTAATACTTATTCCTTAATGACCTTTCACAACATCCAAAGTCCTCATGAATATTATCCATCTGAGAAACTAAAGAACAGCATGCCTGTATAAAAAGTCTTGACTGAACCACTTCATAGTTTCTTCACCTTTAACCTTATTTCAAAATAGTTCACCCCAAATTTGATTATACCTAATAAAATTTTGACAGGTATGTATTTACTTCTGAAAATTGTGATATAACACCTTATTGTGATGAAATGAAATTAAGGGACAATGCTTTCAGGATGCAATCAACTACAGTGTTAAGTAATAGCTGTGGTCCTTTGTCACCAAATCCTTAAGTTTTCTTTTGTAATGTGTCACATTCTTGACTCGAGGCAAGCATATCATACATGATATGATGTCACAAGTTTAAGGTTAAGGAGGAGACATGACAAAATGTTAGGGTTACAAGTCTTGTTGACTTCATACCATGCATAATATCACGTCATGGATTGGATGCCTCTGTATTATCAAAATCATAGAAGTGGCTGTGAAATTTTCTCTCATTAACAAACAATCATGACATGAATTTTTCCCAGTAAATAACATTTTTGGCTCTGAAATTGACAACTATTTTGCTCATGATGGCTGCCCAAGACCCCTACACCTATTGAATAATTAATTCAGGGCTTGATAGAAATTATTCTACATCACTATGTGATCAGGAATATATGATATGGTGTCTGACACTGGTAAGGACTTACAGATTCCAACTTTACATCAGGTGAATTCAAATCCAAAATTTTGACTTAACTTGGGAAGTATTCAATTTAGATGGTGATTTCACATGGAAGAAAGTGAAGATACTACTTGGACACAAAATTCATCTTAATATAACCACAGTTGCAATAAAATCCAAGATTCTCCTCAATATGAAGTCCCATTGCTTCAAATGTTACCACCTACACCTACACAGTCCCATTGCTTCAAATGTTACCACCTACACGTACACAGTAATGACAATAAGGTGTTACTCCTGAATATTAAAACATAGCTAATGACAGAAACCTTCAAGATAGTAATATTCACAATATGACTCAATAAACCAACAGCATGAATAACCCAGCAAACCTACCTGAGGGGCGTCTAATGCGTTCTTTATCTTCATGATGTCTACCAGAATCTTTGCGATCTCCACTAACGAAGTGTTCCTTATGGGGAACACTGTCTTTTGGACTTTCAGGGGATGATGGGATACGTGAGTTGGCTGGAGGATGACTTGCTACTGGAGATACCACACTATCATTCCTTTTAGCCCAAGCATTCTCTTTTGGCGGAGGAGCAGGCATGACTACTTTAGGTTCATCTTTGAAGAATTTTGGTGACTTTGGTGATGTGGGCTCTGAAGGTGAGGTAGTGGTAGCAGCAGATGTAGGGGATGCTGCATCTTCTTTATGGAAAACTGTATCCTCTTCGTTTGAACGTTCACTTTCTCTCCTTATCATAACTAGGAAGAAAACAAATGAAATACACTTACAGTCTACCAGTCTTGTGAGTACAATGTGGTAAGTACGAGTAGTGTTAGTGCAATTAGGATTACAAATTTTTGACATGTTTACCAGTACAAAGCTTTGCAAGAGCACCACTGCATACCTTTCCAAATGTGACAATAAGCAGTAATACAAATAAATGCAAGTATGTAGTCACAAGAGAAAACTAAAGGGCTGCAGTCTGCTGTAGATACAGCTTACAGTGGCATATACATGTCTCAGGTATAACTGATAAAAGTGTCTAAATCATTTACAGGGCATAAAAGACTGAATATTTTTCAGGCACATATGAAAAAAAGGGTGATTTGAACAAACCCCCATCAGTTGTAATACTGACTTTCACCATGGGACTGAATACAAGACAAGCTTTCAAATGTATGATCACTGGTTTTATATAGAACAATCCTACAATGTCCGCTGTTTCATCTTTAAAACCTTGAGAGATATCAAAATTTTTAAGACTTCTCTTTGGAGTTCACCCTCTCAAAAACATGCAATGAAACTAATAACAAAAGCCATAGCAAAAATTTCAGGCTTTAATCAAAATATGTGTTATAACACTTTGACCTGTGTCTTGCCCTTTTTGAATTTACAATGCATTTTCTCTATGTCTCCCTAGTTTCTCTTCTATGAGTTTGCCTACACAAGATGTGAAGTAATAGCACAAATTTGCTTATATAAGCATTGCAGATGAAATCCCTGCACTTGAAGTTAGAACTGCAATACTTGGTACATTATGGAGAAAAGCATTAGTACTTTCAACATTGTTCGAAGTATGTGCAGTACACTTATGTAGAAATTGAAGGCCTTTGTCATCCAGTGGGAATAAAGATCTACCTGTGATGTCATCTGTGCATCCTCTATTTTCAAGATTATCAGCTAAAAGCCTAGCCATGTTATATTGCCAACAATGAAGCAACTTTTCCCAGTATGTCATTGATATGTACACCTCACACACATATAAACGTATAAAGTAGCAATAAACAGGCATAATGGATAATTGCGTGAAAATGTACATTATTTTCACAATCTATATTTTTACATTCAATGGTCTTGAAACCAATACAATATTTAAATAAAGGCAAAGTCTGTTATTGACATTTTATGGACGCACCAGGTCTGGGGCCACTTCTTCCTGACCCTGAGCTGCTGTGCCGTGTCCTACCCTCGTGACCTCCTGCACTAGTTTCACTCTCTGTTCTTGTTCGCTCTGGCCTGAGGGATAAACATAGCAGTGTTTAGATTTATAAATAGCTGTTCTGTCATAACCAGGGAAATCTGGGTTACTGACAAACACTGCTTATTAAACACAGACAAACTATTAATCATTCCCCATAAGTCTGACAGAATATGGTAATAACATGAATAATGATACCCACAACAGATAAGTATACAAAACAGATTATGCAGATTTGATACCTATCAACCTAAATCATTTATAACTAATCTAATGCTTGGTTTTAACATACTCACTTTTATTGCAGCCCACTATGTGTAACAATGAGTCATTGTGATGATAGGGCCTTTGACAACTGTGCTTCCATATATGCACCTAGTAACAACATGCTTACATACACACCCACCTACATAAGCACTACTTTGGGTTTTATTAAATGGTAACCAGTGAAGTTATTTGCCAACGGTTATTTATGCAAATAAACTTGCTGCATTACATGTGTTATGTCAGACTCTTGGTCAATATATAACTTTTTTGATTGCTTTAGCCTCCTTGACTGATGCCCACAGTCAGTTGGAATGACAGCATCATTCACCATGACACAACTCATCATACGTTATCTTGTGCAGACATTCTCAAACAACACAGGTAATAACAACATGCTTGTGATTGCCATACTGGTGGTCACAGGTCACAGATAGCAGCTTTGTTAATGGTAAAAGACAACAGCACCTATGATGCATTGAACACTTGACCATCAAAATGCCTACAAAGAGAAAGATGCACCAGTCAGAAGACTAGCTGAAATCCTCTTAAAAAAACAATTTCCAAGTTCCAGTAAGACCAAACTTACTTTTCTCTTCTAATGACATCTTTTTCACTTTCCTCTCTCTTTCTCTCAAGTGCTTCCACTTCCTGCTGTCTTCTTAGTCTTTCTTCTATTTCTCTTTCTTTTGCTGCTGTATCTACTGGTTTTGCACCACCAAATATAGACGATTTAGACGCTGCATCTGAACCGTCTTTCTCCACAGGCTGAGAACGTTTTGTAAGGACAAGTTTTTTCCTTTCCTTAGGACCTTCAACTGTTCCACAAGAATAGAAAGAAATCACAGTCTAACTTTTATATGTCATTCTTATGTAACCTACACAACTAACTTCTTAGCATGTTTTTGCCTTGAGGTTTGATAATGTGACTGCAAAACACTACAAATGACTAATTACTTCACAACTTAAGTCTTACGTTGCAGACCAAAAATTTAAAATTCAATGAGACATTCTAGTTTACAAACTCTACATTCAAACTAAGCTCACACTAAGGTGAACCATTCATTGATGAATATCATTGATGAATGGCTACACATTTTAGTTTTTTACAAGCGAACAGCGAAGAATATGTCTTTTTTGACTTGCAACAGTCTTTAAGTCCAATATGGTGACATTTCTCTTGTCTTGTTATATCCTGTACTTCTTGTACAAAACTATAATTTTTTACAAACTGTAGTTGATATAAGTTAAGTGACAAAAAATGACGGTTAATACACTTTCAAGAAAAAAACTATGCTTTTCTACCTCCCAAGCGGCTGTCCTAAGTCTAATTCAAAGCTTTTATCACCTCTACACCATTTTGCAAACTGCTATTACAAACAACTTGCTTACTCTCCCTCAACAAGTACTATTTAGATTGAGAACAAACCAATGATATCAAGCAGCTAGTTTCAAAGGATCCATTGAATAACAAAATTATTTAATCGTTCAAATGAAATCACAGTAATCACAAAATACGGTTTTCATGGTATTTCGAACAAATCTAGGGTTTCCTAAGGTGAAGGTTATGTATCCCTACCAGCTTATTGCATATTCATACCAGTGATGGCAGGGCTTGGGAATTTTCCCAAGATATCGAGAACCTACAGATTGACTTGAAAAACTTGGGAATTGGACTGAGACGCTTGGGAATGCGGAGAATTTACCCGTAGAATTTAGACAGAATATCTTGGGAGTTGGGAATAGCCAATTAAAAACATTTTGCCTTTGTAGAAACTTTTCAGTGGTTACATCATGAGTTAACAGGTACCTGTCAAGCACTGACGGAAGTAAATTACACTTTTTAAGCTTGAATGAAATTTCATCTCTTTGATTGCTACATAATGCTGTTTAGAAGCATGCAATTTGGGAACATTTTAGTTACCTTGGAACTTTCAGGCAAATGACCTTGGGAATTTTGAAGAACACGCTGGCATCCATGATTCATTATTAAGTGGTCTGAACGCTGTGAGTGCGAGAGCTCAACTGATTGCCTATACTGTACGATGATTATGATACGGCAAGGCACAGATTAGTTTCGTACAGCCTGCTTTTTGTGCTACCACACAGGAATATTTTTCAGATTGAGAAAAGCCTCAATACTGCTTAAGCCTACATTGATGCCATCCATTATGCTGCCGAAGCCTCCACAGTCCACACTGTGTCATCCATGGCCACCAAATGGTGATTGCTGAACTGTTGAACAAGCCCCAGTTAAAGCATAAAAGTGCTACCTACGAGTGGGCACTTTCCATCGTTAAACACAATAAAAGACAACCCTCAACAAGATGCGTGACTCCATCATATTTGTTAGCATTTATTCATGCACGGTGCTTTACAGAGTTTACATATTAATTATGGCATCATTAGGCTGATCCTGTGGCGCATTGGATAGGGCACTAGTCTCTTATTCTGGTGATGTATTAGATAGGATGCTAGTCTCTTATTCTGGAGTTTATAAAGCAGAGGTTCAATCCCACATATCGCAGATCTGTCGAAATTCTTTTCCCCTTCAGTTTTAGATTTGTGATTTTGAATGCCTTGCATTCTGGTTACATTAATCCTGCCTAATTTTGTTATATGCATGATGTGCACCAATGTCAATAACATAGCATATCTTCCTTCTGGAGACTGCACTTCCACTGTTTCTGTTAAAAAGGAGAGGGGAGGGAGGATGAAGTTGGGGACTGGTCCCCATGTGGTGAGAAGGAGGGGTGCTGTTTTCCTTTTCATTTGCAAATGCAAAATTTGTTTGTCACCATCATGGCTTGTTACTACAGAACAGAATATTTTTGTTGTTATATTTTAATTTACATAGCTGAATACCCTTTCAAGATTAACAACACTTTGAGGAGGGCTTTGGAGAAAGTTATTCTCCCTCTGAACTCACTAGAGCCTTTGCCCTAGGACAACATCCATCTGCTGTCATGTTTAGAAGTAATGATTCAATTTCCACTTTTTTAACTTTCTGTTAAAATATGTAATGTAATATGAAAATATAAGACCACTAAAGAGCAGTGACACCGTTTAAGTGTCACAAATCAATCATGTACAAACCAAACTTGGGATATATCACATTTGTAACAGATAATCACAAATATGAGGTAATTGTGCACCAAGCACGCCAGAATTTCACATCAGTCTATGTATACAAATGAAAGGCACTTGAACTGGGTTTTGAAAAATGGTGTATGTGGGGAATTACATTCCAATTACCAAAGATATTGTAAGCATAGACTCTAAACTTAAAATGGCGCAGTGACTCCTCATGGAGGCCAAAATATTGGGGGGGGGGGGGGAGGCCAATCACTGCTCAGTGGTTTTGAAAACAAGCAGGTAAATGATCGTCTTACAAAAGCATTAAAACTTCTATTTCGGAATATTGTTCAATGAAGAAGTATGACTCCTCAATGACTTCCACTTAAATAAGAAAAGTTATTTCTTCATCATGGCATTCCACATATAAACACATAAACATGAACGCACAATGACTGGTTATGCAATACCATGGATATTCATTGGTCAGTTTCTATGGTATCTTCAAGTGACACACTTTATATGCGTGTTTAATTTCTTATGCGCTCACAACGGGAAAGCAACTAGCATGTTCCTTTTCCGAGCATGCAAAAGTGCGCGTCAAATATTCTGTTTAAAATGCAAAGACAATTGTATTCTGCGAAATCTGCGCATATGCAACGCTTACACAAGTCACGCTATTCTAAAAATGACATTTTCTCTAATGCGGACCTATTTTTTATACACACACGTCACCAAATAGAAAAGAGTGTATGTCAAATCCACACTTCCACCCTGTTATTTGCGTCTCCATGAGGAGTCAATTTCAACAGTCAATTGTAACAGTGTTAAGTGTAGGAGTTTGGTATCTATGCTTATAGTATCTTTGCCAATTACCACCATAGATGCCCTCTCTCGTAAATACTTAACATTCACACTAACAACAGGGTATATAAAGTAATGTGCGATATCAAGTATTTAAAAGGAATCAAAACACCACCAATCTTTATGTTACAAAATTAAGCTCATTAGTCTGACTACCATCTTCAGAGCTCATTGCATTGCCGAAACATAAAATTAAGTTTACTTAAAATTGTTGGTTTCATAATTACTTGTGATGTCAGTGATTAAATTGCTTAAATTTCCTGCTCATTTCTTAATTATTGTTTTTGTTCCTTTGAATTAATTATTCAAAGTGACTTTGGGGAATAGCTTTTTCCTTCAAATGATTTTGTGAGAAGCAAGCATCTGCAGAGTAGTCAGCAAGACAATGGCTATGGTTTTGGAAACGACTGAATTGGCTTTAGTAACAAAACAGAAAAATAAAGACCAGTACTATGAATAGTACAAGAATGAAATCACAAGTTACAAGATCTATTACATTTAATGAATAAATTCTGATGTTTCATATCTCATAACTGAAACAAGTGATAAATTTTAGTATTTTTACCAAACATATTTTCTTTCAGCCTGTACATCCCCCATAACATGGTATACAAGACCTTTGAGTCATACCTTCATTATCTTCTGCTCTTCTCTCGTGTCCTCCAAGACCTCGTCCACCACTTCTATCAATACCTTCACCTTATGCATAAAAAAAATAAAATAGTGATCACAAAACCTGAAAATTCCAATCTTTGCAAAGATGGCAACCTGTAAAAGTGGAAAAGAGGAACATCAATGAAGCACATGCAGAACACTATGCCCTTACCACTTTGTTCAAGAACCATCCCTTTGTGGGGATCCAGAAGGACAAGCCCCTGGCAGTTCCAGTAGTTTTAGCAGTACAGTGAAAAAAGTGACAACTATTTAGCAGTGTACAGCTGGTGCAGACCTGCCAGCCTTTCAATTTCTAAAAGTGGGACAAATTGTCGCAGTATACCGAAGTGCACGCAAAGCACGCACATTGAGCGTGAAACAGACTGAAATGGGTGGGGTCCAGGGGCCGCCTTAGGGCCCCTGGTGGGGTCCAGGGGCAACGGAAGCTCCTGGGTTTTTGTAATTTCAGGTATGTTAGGAAGACTTTGAGCCCTCAATTTATATGTTTTAATGTTTACATTAACATTGGGTTTGTATTCCTGAAGCAAGCAGAAGGGTTTT
>WURT03646810.1:0-19400 GCA_009936505.3 Holothuria glaberrima | reverse complement strand
AACTGATACAGTGACATCGGTACCAACTGACCCTCCAAATTAATATATAAACGGCGTGCATGGATCTGCAAAATTTTTAATACCCCAAATCTAGGCACCTGTTACCTATCCCATTCACTCTAAGCGACACCTCTGGACACAGAGGAGCGAGGGCACATTTGAAAGTAGTACAGGACGTTCTCAAGCCTCGGCCACTTCTCCATTGAAAACTCAATCCCTTTCCGTGTTTCCAGGTCGAACCATGGAAGGATTGAATCACGAACAAATATGGCTTTTTTATGTGAGGAAATGACATCACTCCTGCTTCCTGCCAATTGACTGCTATTACCCCAAGAACTACCCACTGGAATTGAATGAAAATTTGATTAAGAGTGTTACTTTCGTTCCTTTTTTACCATGAGAATAAGTGTTTGTTCAAACCATTCCCTCAGCACAAACAAATAAAAGTGCTAATTTTATCATTTTTGAAGTTAACTTTTTGTTTTTGGTCAAATATTTTTGGACAATTCGTTTCTATTAAAAGAAAAGGAAAATTTATTGAACTTGAACTCGGATTTTTGATGTGCTTCTTGTGAGGAACACGTTATTTTGCTTTCCTTTGGCACAATAATGTCGCTTTCTTTAACAATTCCTTTTACTGTGTCGAAAAACCCCTTGTAATATGGATCACAGAAATGTCAGGAAATTTTATGATGACAACGCTTCAACCAAATTAGTGTAGGATGGAGAAATTGCTTTTATATTTAACCAAAGACCTAACCCCTCCTAGATTTAACTTTATTGGGAAAATTTTTTGCTTGTCTGGAAATAAACAAGTATTTTCTTGAGAGTAACCACAGGCGGGCAACTGAAACCCTTGTGTCAAATGCTTCAAAATGTTATCTTTTTATTATCCTTCCGTTGCTTTTTGCAAAGATTACATTTAAACGCGGATTGTGAATTAACCGTGATTGACGCTTATATTTTGTCAGGAAGAGGCTTATTTGTTCATTTTGTCGTCGGGATAGGACTAGCACCCCTACTCATCGATCCTTATAGGGACGCCCCTGTCCGCCTTTAAGCCTAAACCATAGCGATCAGTCTGATAAACATACCATCATCGAACATGGGGTTACCTTACCTGAAAATATTGTCCAAACTCAAAACCCGGAACAGAGACCCTTACTGCTTTTAAATCATTTCAATGTCATTAATATATACATCATGATGTGTAAGAACATGCGCCTCCGACGTTTGCCCTCCGATTAGAAAATGTAATAATTTAGATGAACAGTTCACCCGACTTGACTATTTTTGTTTCATCATTCCACCCCTAAGAACTTAACCACCTTTTTGAACTTTCAACCTATTTAATTACTTGTTATCTTAAAATTTAGGCAAAGAACTTATGATCTTCTGGCTCCAAGTAGGGAGCGAGTCTAAGTTCTATAATTCAGAATTTCAGAGAATCCAGACGCGATACAGAACTGTCCAAGCAGTTCTTCAAATTTTAGTGACCACTCCGTCCTCAAAATAGGTGGATTATTTAACGTAACGAATCTTCCATTAGGGCGATAGTTATATGTATGTTCGACATACAAAATTGGAAATAAATTAGCATGGAAACAGCCACAAAATCGAGAACGAGAATTACAAGGGAGTTGCTTTACAGACTTGTTTTGAAAAGAGCTCAATCACTTGGAATGTTCGCAACCACAAACTATTTATGAAAATACTATTAGTACTCAAAGAAACCAATGGAATGTACGCTACAAATTAGTGCACTGTCAAACAACTCACAAAGAACCTAGTGTGGAGTTGTGGTTGAAAACAAGGTAACAACAGTCATTCAGTCTAAGAAAATGTCGTATTTTCTCAAATTTAGATCAATTTTATCTTGAAAAAAATTGTAAGTGGGTTTATAGATTCCGTTCAGCTTAATTTCGTGATCATCATATTCAGCAATATCTTAGAAATAACACATTTGAGAGTAGGCATTTTACTGCAGTACAACTGAAACCACAAGTGAGTCACTTGTGGCTTCAGTTGTACTGAGTGAGCAAGCTTATCAGTGCTCTTTGTTTACACAAGGTGTAAAATCTAGGCTTGCGGCTAGGGTCCTGATTGATTCGAACCAACCAGGACCCGCACAACTTTGTAGTTAGATTTTTTTGCATGGTATATTCGCTCTTTAGTTACTTTTGTCAACGGCAATGTTTGAAGTTTACATTTTTTTTTCTCAACAATAATTACGAATCCTTCTTCTTCTTTCTCTCCTTCTTTTTTTGGTTGCTTCGAGCACCATCCGCCTTTTTTTGAATCCTACGAGTAATATGCGCTCGGTATGCTATGCAGGGCCGTAGGTGATGTAGCCTTCACCAAAATGGGTGGGTGGGATATGTGAAGTATAACCCCCCCCCCCTCGGCAAAATATTGTGCCAAATTTGTTATGTAGGTTCAAGGTACTGAAAGGGCGAGATACTGAAAGGGCAAAACTTGAAGCTTTGGTATATTATAGGGGAGATAGAAATCCTCAATGCATTAGTGCAATAGTAATTTGTATTTTCTATGGGAGCGACACTTTGGCACTTTTTGTAAGGTGACGAGGCCCCCTAACACTCGACTACGATCTAGTATATAATGTAAAAAAGTTTTCTGTACATTCTTCCTCTCCCCATCTCATGCACATATGACACAGGTCCATGACCCAATTATTAGATATGGTTAGTTGTAACCAACAGCGTAATTGGGGAACAATACAATATCATTCTGTTATCCTTAGCAAAGACACATAACAGTTTGAATTTTTCGTGCACTTCTAGCTCAGATGGTCAGAATTTTTGGTATAACTTAGGTGACCAAAAGTAAGGCTTATTAACTAAAATCATGCAGTTTTTTCGGAAAGCTTCTGTACTCTTACTTTTGACATCGTTTGCTTGTTCCGAAGGGCCGAAAATATCCCCTTCCCACTTTCAAATACCGATCTAAGAAATAAATGTTTTAAAGCATCTTGCTTAGACTATCAAAGCTTGGAACGGACGGTTGTAAAAACGCTCTTTTTGAATATGATGTAACATCTTAAGAGGGATCTGGTTTTAAATTTCGGAGCATTTAATAGGCCTGCCATCGTGACTTAGGAGTGGGAGAAGAAACATCTAATATATTAGTTTAAAAACTGCAGCTGAGGAAACTATTGCCCCAGTGGCAAATTACTCTCCTAATATGTTCAAATCTGAAGTCACTTGTATATCATCTTTCAGCCAAAAATGTCCATACATGTGTAGCCTGTTTTTCCCTGAATTAAATATTTTACCTTAAAAAGCAGTTGCAAATAGTTTCAAAAAACTACAAAATGAATTAAAAAACAATACGCCAGTATGTGAGTAAAAGGAAATTTAATGTCATGAAAACAACATGTTTCGGAGGTGCACACCACCCTAAGCTTCTTCATAGACTTACACACTATTTCGTCTCGATCAAATGCCCGCCCCCTTTAAAGCCTTGTCAAAGTTCACAGTCCAGAAAAGCCACCCCTTAAATGAAAACTGACGTGCTGGTCTACCATGATACCACAAATTTACTAGAACATGACGTTAAGAAGCTGAGCTAAAAGGGGAAAAATTTTAAGTAGTATGCACCCGTCCATAATAATCCGCAAGGTAACCGAAGTCACCACTTTCTTCTGACGATTTATTTTACTCTCAATCAATCCAAATTTGGACCACCAACACATTAACGTGTCCCTTTTCATAGGAAGAATCGCAATCGCCTGATCATCTTTACATCAGGAACTTACAAATTAAAAAGTCCTAAAAATTGATGTGTACTTTCGTACTACTTTTCTCGAGTGTGCTGTTTCTCTGATGGTGATGTGTCCCCTTTACATACCCACGTATCAACCCTGGGTGATTTTGCTTTATTTGCATGTATACACTTCTCTCTAGGCTATGTTAAACAAAAACTACAATCGTGTCTGTTTTTTTTTTCGAAATTTAACAAGGATGCAAAAAGTCATTTCTTCGTGGCAAGTTTGGGTAAGTTTTATTATAGTACGACGTTAATTATAGTTTTTATAAGGTTTATATGTTTTTCTGTAGGAATTGCATACTTCACATTGCATTGTGGTGATAAAATATGCAAATTTATTGCAAATGTAAATTTCGTCACATTTTCATACTTCAATTATACAGCCATTCAATGAGCAACCCATGCTGGTAATTATATTCCAGGTATCCACTAGCCTTCACATTAAAGTGTTGCAATCTCTTTTTTTTTTTTTTGGTCAAAATAGTATATAATTCGAAAAAGTTAATAAGTGTAATATCATAATATTAAGCGACATCCATGACTTAAAGAAACACCGATTTAAGCAAACACCAGTACTGGTTGGACTACAACAGCACTAACATATTTTAAGATCTCGTTTTACGAAAACCATGTAAACCCGACCGACGCCACGTTTACTTTGCCACAATTGTTCCTAGTCTGAGGGTATTTTCTGAGGGTATGAAGCTTGTTTTGTACAACTGCAAAACATGTGTTTATTGTAAAAGCACAACTATCTTTATTTACAGAACATTTCAATTATTCATCCTCTTCTGTGTTAGGCCTAAATTAGCAAAAAGTTTTCAATCGCGAATATCAAACTGCTAATGCAACCATTTAGCATGTTTTGCGTAGACTCAGGAAGAATTGCATCCACTTTTCAATTTTATACATTGCATAAGAAAATATGCATGTGATGTACCACACTAATACTTTACAAAACACACCTTCTTAAACATATATAACTGCCTGATGCATTAGGGGCATGCAAAAGGTTAGAAAAGAACAAAACAGTGTCACATTGCAATGCATAATGCTTCTATCCAAGCTGTAACCAAAGACTGTCAGTACGAATCTTGGCGATTATTAATTAAACATTAAATTGATTCAAAAAGCTTTGTTTTGGCAGTTTAACATGCACCAGTTTAGTTAATTAAACTTTAACCAATCTCCTTACAGATCTAAAATGTTTCTAAAAACTAGCTCTCAGTAAATTAGTTTAGTTGGAAATCTACAATTTGTTTCTGTACCGTACTCAAATAGGCATTCGAAGTACGATATCAAACTTTGCAATTTAAATGACTTATATTATCTAAAGGGACTTGTGTAAGAGAATACTGTACTGATGCACTAAGGATAGATCTTTTCATCATAAGATCGACTAAAAAGTTTGACAAATATCTAAAGAGCATCTTCTTAAAGGTGTCATCACTTTGGGAAGATGGAAGTTTGATTTTGTTAATAAGTTTGAACTACTTTTTTATGAATTTCATTTCTTTAGTGAATAAAGATCTAGCGCATTCAAATAAACTTCAAATTCTAAACGCAATTTGAATAAAAAGGAAGCGATAACACACAGGAAATACTGTACATGTAAAGATACGTAGGTTACGTGCTATACATGTCGGAAAACGCACCACATCATCAACAGCGAATGTGGCGATGTTTAAAGGTGTCAAACATGTCAATTATTGATTTTTTTTTTCATTTTATTCATGTGTGTTCTTGTGCTTGTAAACGTTCAAAGAAAGAACCCACTTTGAGAATGTTTATGAGGTACCCTTTAGCTACTTTGGACAATGAGCGATCGTCCTTTTCACTGTCCCAACAAACTTACAAATTACTACTTAATATCCCATACCCGCTAAATATTGTATTAATTACAATTTCGCGCAGTTGAGCATTTACGTAATCCACAATTTATATCACACATGAGGAGTTGATTCCAAGGAAGACACAGTCGTACAGTCTAATAAAATACCCGTCAGCCTAAAATCTATCTAGTCTTAAAGCGGAGCTCATCAACGAGGTGTTCCCTAGCTGTACTTACCCCCTCACTTGAGTTTTTTGACCTAGCAGATAGTTTTACAAATATTACATTTTATTTACCAAGTCGTTGATAACCACAGAATTCTGTGGTGACAAATCTCATGAAGGCAGAGAGTAAGTTTAGTAACTGTGGAACAACTGTTTAGTTATTATGGTTTACTGCTTACTTTTCTTGTATCATTTGTAACGTTCTTGGGGCTTGAATCAGACAAAATGTGCTGTGTCATAATGTACTCAGTACCTGTCAACCTAGAAATTTCCATAAAATAAAGTAGAATTGAAGATCATATCTCCTAATTCGTTGCCACACTTTCCCTATTCATTGCCAACTCTTACAAGCGTCAGTTTGTTGTATAATCTTGGCATGACACATTTTGTAGTATACTCATAATCTTCCAGTTCTTTAACTGTCTATAAAGATTGCTCATAACATCAAGTCAGTTGAAAGCTTTTGTCAACTACAATTACCAGTGAAAAATTGCAGAATAAGTGTTCGGGTTTTCATATGTGCCACGAATTTTAGCTTTGGTCGATGAAATTTTGCGTGTTGTACAATAACCACCGTCACTATTTCTTATCTTTGCCTGAAAACAGTTACCAGCTTAAGTGCAATATGTGTAGGAGTTCAAAGTTACCTTTCGTATCCTGAGTAGGAACGCTTCTTAAAAAGAAGCCAATACCAGGCACGTCTTACGTGAGTTCACTCCTGGTGTAAATGGTGACTGACAATAATCTCAATTCATAAAATTTACCCTGCCTAATTCCACTATGTAATGACCACAAATTTTAAAGTACTCCAAAGTTTCCAGGGGCTAAAATCACATTACAACGGGCCCGGATACGCAGCACAGGATCCGCGTGATTGGTCTAGTGGTAGAGCATCCGCCTCTCACTCGGGAGGCCAAGGTTCGTTTCCCAGGTCGAGTCATACCAAAGACTTTAAAAATGGAACCTTCTGCCGTTGTGCGTGATGCTCCGCATAAGCTATGGAGTAAGGGAAAACAAGCTAGTGAGCTACAACTGGAAAAAAGGCCGTGGCCGGCTCGACTTGAACCAAGTGGTTGAAAACTGGGCCGTTAAACCTCATCTAACTAACTAACTAACCCACGCAGCACATAGAGCACCGTGTGATCCGGTGGGCTTCTTCGGTACCGTTGGTCTTTTGGATATTTAACATTCCCCAAGAATTGCGCACCCGTGCTCAATTAAATGAAAAAGGTTTTAATTATTCTATTTAACTTTAGGCAAAAGTAACGAGGTAAATTTCTGTAAGTGTCATGTAATAGGTTCCTGATGCCTTATATATAACCCCAGTCCTTCCACCCGACTTAAACTCTGATCTTACGCATGTTTCTTACTCTGGTATAGGGTCGTCAATGAGCCAAATGGCTTTCTGACCCTCAAACGTTAAACTTAAACTTAAACTTAAATACTGCCCTCTGTTAGTACATTGTCGAGAGTGCGTTCTTCGTAGCAAAATCAAATATTGATAAACGCATCGAAAGCTATTCATAGAATTCTATTTATCCAATTGACACGCTATATTGACAACTTCTTTTAACTGAAATTAAAGGTTTCATGGTAAGACTTGGAGGTAACACCCCAATGGGATCGAGCAGTGGGTTATTGCAATGTGGAGACACTATTACCAACATCTCCTATCTAACACCTGAAAAAAATACCCAGAAGCACAGGGATCGATTCAAAAAGCACTTCAACATCATTGTTTTTTTTAGTCTTCTCGCAGTTGGACAACTTGAACTTGTTAAAGGAGAAGGAAATGGATACCTAAAACGTTTGTCCTTAATATGCAGTAACGGTAACCGATACTTATACGTGCACAACTCTAACAATGAAACAAAGAATACAGTTGTTCTTGTGTTCCCAAAGAATATAACTGTCGGAAGCAATCTGGAGTCTTAACAGTTTTTTTTTTTTCGTCTATAAAAGATTATTGGAAGAAACCTCTTCTAGCATGTTTTCATTACGTTTGCAAGAGAAATCGTTTCATTTCTAAGAAAATATTGAACTGACAGGCTTTTAAGTGTCATGGTTGGTCAGAAATCGACTCGGGGCTATCCCTGATGAAATCACCATGCCGGCATAACTGGTGGGTGGATAGTTCCTTAGGGCGCTTAAATGTTTTATAAATGTAGTCATATACTTGTGCTGTTGTTTTACGTGTAAACTACGTAATATTAATTACTGTCTACAGTAACGAACTTCCGTGTGAAGCCCATTCAAGGATATGCTGTAAGGGTCAATTACTTGCTGATGCACGTGTTCTAATGTCAAAACATGAATAAGGAAGGAGTTAGCAAGTAATCTACACATGTGCAATGGAAATTACGGCAGGTTTGAGTAAGCAGAAAACTATGCTGGTTATATTTTAGTAGAAATGTCAATAAGGAAGATATCAGTTTGCAGCGTAAGTAAATATTATCTACACTCGAAAAGAACCACTACAGCAGCTTTGAGGAAAATATAGCTTTATTGATGACATGATTATAAGAAGGAAATAGGTGTCACGCATGCAGCAAACGACTTGTTCAGTCATACCAACTCATGAACACTACACGATTTAAAAATTTGTAAAATGCTACACATGTGGTCATCTTAGCATCGTTTACTATTCAAAAAATCTTAAGTTTTAACCTCCTCATAGGCAAACCCCACCCAGCATGCAGTTAACCCGTGCATGGCATTTATATTCATAAACTTGTTTAAATGTTACATTTTTCAATCGAGATTCGTTGGAATGGATAAGTGGTGCTTACTGTAAGACATCTTGGCTACAATCCTGTACAGGCACGATATTGCAACAATAAAATAACTATCGAGGTCTTAATTGGTCACTACAAGGATTCACATGTCACTCTGCAAGCGGTATAGTACCATTGAAAACACGTATGGTGTATACGGAATAACTTTTACAACAGCCGAGAGAAGAATAAAACCCAACAGGGAATTTAATTATCCTTTATTTGCATTTCAATCATCCTACATTCGTAGTTAGAAAATGCCCACTCCCTTACAAAAAAAAAAAAAAAAAAAAACCCATGCAATTCCCACGGGAAGTGGCCCACTTCCCATAGGAAGTCAAGGATTCTCGTGGGATTTTCACGAGAATCATGCACTCCCCATGGAAAATCTGAAAATCACCAAGGGAAATGCACCATTTCCCATTAACTTCCCACGGGAAATCGAAATTTCTCATGGGAAATGGAAATTTCCCGTGGGAAGTTGGCAAATCTCCATGAGATTTGATTCCATTCTCACGGGAAGTTGTAATTCCCCATGGGAAATAGTACCATTTCATGGGGAATGATTATTCCCCGTAAGATTTTCCAGTTTTTCACGGGGGAATGATAATTTCCCATGACATTTGTTACCTCACATGGGAAATTGACAAGTCCCCATGGGAATTGTAAGTTTATTTCTTCTTCCAATAAATTTTTAGGGTATTAATCAAAGGTGATACCCAGGATCTTAATCATGATAATTAAGTTAAAGCAGCATAAAGCCCCCACTTTTATTTAACAGGGAAGCGTTCCCCATGGGAAGTATTTGTCGTGGGAAATATTCCCCACGGGGAGCATTCCCCGTGGGCCAAAATCCCGTAGGAAATTTCCCATGGGATTTTCGTGGGAAATTCCATGTTTTTTTTTTTTTTCAAGGGCTCTTTCTTATGTGTCTGTTGTTAAGTCATATGCTTTATTCAGAAATTTTAACTGAATAAAGCCTCCCTAGTTAGTGCACCAGACAGTCACAGCTTTTTCAGGAAGTGCACTCATAAAGTTACTTCGGTGACCTTTTCGACCACAGAGAATACCTCTTGTACACCTTTATGAATACAGGGGTGAACATAATTCCCTCGATGCCTGGCTATATTTTCCCCGTCAGCAGTTTTTAATCCAAAAGGTGGTGATGATATTTCAACTTATCTATCAAAGTGAGAGCAGGGACTGTTATGATTAAGTGCAATCGTTAATTCGTGATCTAGCCTACTGCGAAGGTCTCAAGCAATCGGGTACTTAATGTAAATAAAATATGGAGACACTTGTACGATAACCTTCTTTGCTCTACACCATGCGCGTGTGCCACCTGCTGCCCGCGGGCCAAATGCGACCAACGGCCGCCTTCTTTGACGCCCGTGAATCAGTTTCGATATTCCCCATTTTCAGCCCTTGTACCTCTTGTCATTTGACCGCAACTTAAACTTGACGTAAGTACATGATATCATGAAAAAAGAAAAAGAACGATCACCCACTCCGATGTAAAGTCGACATTGTCGATAGAATACAATGAATCTCATATAATCGTAATGTTGTAATGGTTCCAGGTAATTGATTTATCACGATCGGTCTATCGAAAATCCCACAGGTACTCGATTGCAATGAATGCCACTTCTCAACCGTCCGCCAAGTTCTCATCGGGGACCCCTCTCCCAAACTACACAGGACATTCGCATACTACATGGACCCTCTTTAGGGGCGAGTTCCAGACCGATTAGAAAATTTCAAAGCTAAGGAAAAGGAGGCAAAAAACGCATTCTAAATCTGAATTAACGGTTTTTTGGGGGCAAAATGTAAACACATGGGGGCACGTTTTACCAACAATTAGTAGGCACATACTTCAATAGTATATGAGCGGTGAGAAGAGGGTGATGGTGAGATACCACCTTCATATACACCTCTCAGTTCCACTGCGCCCTCTCCCCCCCCCCCCCGATGGTCACATCAACTTGATTTGGCCCAGTGTTCGAAAAGGTTGCACACCCCTGCTCTACACATTACCAATGATTCCTTAATATCTCATCAAGTTTAATATCTTTCACATCTTTATGCTGCACGAAGTGCATAAGGTTCAAATGTATTGATCTGAGTGCCAAAATTGACTTGTTTATGGAAAATATTACGACATGACTCCCCAGCGCCTGATCTGCACTCACATTAACCCTTCTTCAATTACAGAATGGAACAAGCCGCACTCAATACTTCTTTACTGACAAAGATTACATCAACTTATTATCATCAGCATCAGAGCTCAACAGCAAAGGGTGTGCTCTCCTAAGTCAATAACTACCAAATGTTGCTATACCGATTTAAGCCCAACAGACTGCTGATCTGTGTGTAGTTAGCAGTAAGCACGAAAGACCGGGAGTAACTATAAAGTTACCGCCACAAGAAGGCTACGCGACATGCACGTGAAACACGCAAAAATCATCTGTTGAAGAAAATTATGAATGTTACACAACCTTTTTGCAAGGTTAAGGGATCATAAATAATGAACTCCTTTGAACTGTTTCCCTAGTCCTTAGTTGAAGACCCCAGAGACATTCCTTTAAAATTGTCAACACTCTAATTCAGTGGGGCAACATGGGTGCAAATTTGCAGTTTTATGTGTTTTGGATGAAGGTCAACCCAGATCTGGTCATTACTGCAACGAACAAAGTATAGTGGGAGAATAAGTCAACAGAGGGCCATTCGGACTTACTTTTACGTTTAAGAGGTTTTAATTGTCCACTCTTGACACCATCAGGGTTTTTAATCCACCCATATGCCTATCAAACACCCACTGATTACAGCTGCGAGCGACTAACGCCCAGAAAAAAATGTAAGGTACTATTCCTTAAAAAAATTCCATTTAATTAAGATGTAAAACCGTCCTATCAACAGGAGCACGAATCTTTTTTTTTTTTTTTTTTTTTGGAGGGGGAGGAGGCTTAGAATAAACCAAAATGCTTCTCGTGAAAACAAATCAAGTAAATTTGTCATCGCCTTAAGTCAAGTAAGTAAGCCTCTGGTCCGTGCCTTTAGGGATTAGAGCGTTGGGTCCAATGCCGGTTTGCTAAACTTTAAATGTTCTCTTAAAACATTATTGGAGGGGACTGTGTCCCACATACAGCAAGTTAAGCAAACACCAAAGCAGTATTTTTGCTTTTCCTTTCAGAACAAAATCATAGAGTGCACTCGTACGAATGTCTCCGTAGTCATCATGTTTTGTTTGCACCAAAAGCACGCCATTTTTTATCTGCCTCCTCCCTTCCACCCTCCTTGCCTTCCACCCTCCGTTGATCACCGCTCTTACGCTTTATGGTCGTTCAGATCGATTGCCTGATACATTTGTCGTTACTTAATGTGAGTGAGCGTTATCTAGCAAACATTCTTAATTACATTTTACGTTTACACTTAGCCTGACAAATGTATGTAATCAGAAAACTATTGCCTGCTGTTATGCGGTTATAATTTCTCCGCAATGTTGGGAAGTCTCGCATGGTAGATCCCGAATTGCAGTGGCAATTTTTTTTTAAGAACTATGTAGTATTGAATGTCAAATTTTCGGGGCACTCTCTGGTATCACATTCATAACAGACTGATCTGTAGCAATTCATTTGTATCTCAGAATTAAATTTTGTGCAACCTAGCGGGCCGTTGGGGTGCAAATTTATTTCCATCCAAGGTCGGGTTGAGGTCGTCTTTGCTCCTTCTGGGTAACATTCTCTTAGAATCGTCCCAAATGAAATATTCCTAGATGTATCACTCTTTGAGAGGTAATTGGTCCATTTGCTGCTAAGAATACACGAAAATGCGTCTGGATACTCTGGTTTAAAACACCAAGTAGTACAATATTTTACCTATGACTCATTTCCCCCGAGATAAATGTTCAGTCAAGCTAAAAGCAGGTCACAATTGGTACTTATCAATCACTACAATACAATTGTTGTAAAGATTATACCGAGAGTCCTTAACCATACCGAGGAATTGACAAAGTACTTCGAACTTCCTTTTAGTATTGAGTATAGTGTATTCCTTACATGCTGCTATCAATTGCCGGAATGGTGAAGTAAAAGCTATATAGCACGATCATATGTTGGATACCATACTATAAGATTGCTGTGAGCATGATTGTTAGCTGGGAGTTAAACTGTGGTTGGTGTGACAAATCTTGATAGGGCCACCAAAACATTTTTCTTCTCTCTTTTAAAGCACCACTTGAGTACAAAGATATTTGCGATTAATTGTTATGATATATTTAACTTTCAATCAATCATTAAACCCATTGAAATTAAAAAAATAAACCTACTGGTCTTTTAAAAACAGAAGGAAAAAAGAACTGAGGTTTTCTCAACTAAAGCTGTACTCATGGTCTTCAATTAATGTTGTTTTGAGAAAAAAGGGGATTCCAGATACCTTCCAGATAATGTGAACATGGAAGGCCGTACATACATTTTTGACTCGGGCAAAAACAGGGGAAATTATTGATCTTTGGCCTGGGAAAAGGGTCTTAGGGGAGGGGGATTCTCCGTCCTCTTTGGGGATAAATTGTAATTCCAGAAGGGCGTAGATTGCAAATGGTGCAATATGTGAATGGATTTCAACTTGAAAATGAAGACGAAAAGTAGTGGTGACGAATATTTTACTACGCAAAAATGGTTAAAAAACATTAAAAATTCATGGAGAAGCAATCCCCCTGCCCCCGATGTGTACGGCCTTGGCCCTATCCAAGCTGTTCTGCAAAGTAGGCTCAGCACAAGCACTGTTTGCTCTTGGACAAATGATGGTAACTGTATGCCATCCCTAACCCTGACCGTAACCCTGCTTTGGTTGATTTCTTGTAGAGTTTTGTGAAAGCAAACTGAAACTCAGATGATATACGACAGCTGGCGTACTCTTAGAATATTTACTCCAAGTTTCATTTTAAGTACAGGAGCAGCATTTTACTACCGTGTAGGCACAACGTTTTCAAAACGTTTCTTTATTCTTTAAAAAAGAACCGTGACCATGTACTCTGTTTTTTTGTACATAATTCTTTCTGTTTGATAACTATATAATTATCCCAGCACAAGGAGCAATAGTGATAATCCCCTTTTCTGTTTGAAAATTTGGCCAAAGGACACAATAGAATACGGGAAGCATCCTCATTAGTTCTGATGAAGACTTTAACGTAATTGTTTCTTCATTAAAGGCATTTTCGAGTGGCATTTCAAAAGGGTCTCATGTGGCAGAGAAAAAATGTCCAATTCGTGCCCTCCAAACCCAGTAGCTATACTCGTTTCCTAACTGGAAATATCTCATATCAAAGAGAGCTAATTTTTGTCAAAAAATACCTCCAGTTCTCATTAAGGTCAAAATTGTTATGTAAAGTGGGCACATTGCCCCAGATTCCCTTTTTTTTCTTTATAATTGAATGTCCTGTTTGTCGTTGAAAATTGATACTGTTGGAATGTTTGAATTTGTTTCCATATAGATTTAGCACAAATCTAGACCATATGTCGGGCATAACAAACAAATTTGCTAATATTCCCTTCGGTGGCATTAATATCATAAAGAAATTCAATTCTATGTCAAATGAACGTGCCGCGATGACATTACAAATTTCCCATAATGCATAATTCCTATCATCTTACATAAAAGTTGAGAAGTTGAAAAGGCGGTGGTAAAAGAGCTAATGCATCCTCTACCCATCGTCAATAATCACTAGTCTTTCACAGTCACACGACTCGACGAATTTAGAGTCTTTTTCAAAATGCTGCCCTCCGTTGGTGTGCATTCAGCGTCATGTATTGACAAGTCAAGGGGTAATTAAAATGTAAATCAAAATATGAAGGTTGATCGGTTTACATCAATCTCTTATCATTTTGCCAGCACTTCAAAGTTTTAAGTAACGTGGTGTTTACACAATGTAGACTCCAGTAAGGTTAATAGTGCCAAAGTACAAAAAGCAAAGTACAAACCAGTCAGGTTTTGGTCACGATGCATTAATGTATTTCTACCATACAGAATAAACCCCAGAATACATTGTGCACTAGTGTGTTACAGTCTTAATGTTGGAGGGACGTAGCCCCCCCCCCTTTTTCGAAACCCTAGACAAAGCTATGATCATAAGAAATCCCTACAGAGTTAAAAAAAACAAGTTTAGCCAAGTGTGCAACTATGTGAAATTTGCATCTGGCCAACCTTTCCGAATCAGCTCACCATCATTAATTTAAGCCGCAGTAGTTCTGCACAATACTTCATAGAAGTTCAGCAGCTTTACGTGTTTACATCAGCTTTGAAGGTGTGAATTGAGAAGAGTGTCTCCACTAATCCCGAACTTTAGCAATTTTTGAAAAAATCGGTACTGTCAAGGAAAAGTTTTGAACAGGGAATACATTTTTTTAATACAATGAAACAAAAGATTTTGTACTGCGAGAAACAACCTTTTTGATTTTGGGTAGTCTGAAAATTCATTTTAGGGGTTTTCAGCCATGCAAACTCTGGTTGTGCATAAGGGTAGGCCCCTCGATTTCTCATATTCCTGGATCCGGCCCTGTGTTGACGTTCGCTGCCATGTAAACGTTATTTGTATACGTTTTAACTATGACGGCAATCACCATACTAAACTCATGATTCTTTTCTGTTTGGCTGTACATAGTTTTAATATACCTGTGTGATACAGTTAGTGCCTTTAACAGTTTAAACGTTGCTGATAATCCGCCTTGTTGTACAATTGTGTAAACTGTAGGGTTGACATAAAACTACTAACAACCTTTAAGGTGTACTAAACGCAGCAGTCAGGAGGCTCTACACTAGTTTTTAACTGAATGGGCACCTTAAATCAAGACTCCACATTTTCAGTATCCTCAGTTCTTGGAGCACCACAGCATACAACAGAAATACAGCAAGATGATTCGCAACCTGTCCATTGTGATCTTACAACTCCAGGTCGGATAATTCCTACCCGGTCAATAACTCCCTTGAAAACTATCCCCTGGCAGTTCCCACTCATAGCAATTGGACAATAATAAATTTGCAAATACCTTGGGTAGTAATAGACCAGAGTACATGTCCGTGAAGTAATTTGTACGGTTGGGAGTCGTGAGGGGGGGGGGGCATATCAATTAGTCAATTTCCGAGGGGAATTGTTCTCGGACTCCTCTCTGCAGTAGCTGTAAATGTGTTGCATATTCAATGTCATTGATGTGTCTTGACAATTCAGTAGTGGACACATTCCGATTGAATTCTGTTAATGGTAGGGTGAAAATCCGACATGAACATTCAATCGTAAAGTTAATATTCCTGATTATTTTGCTGAGAGCATATCCGTTGTCGAGTCAGCATCGAGTAATGGCTGTTTGGGAGGGATTTTCTATAAACTCTTCTTGTTCTGTCATGCTGTTAAGTTTTCTAATTTTTTTGAACCACTTTATTTCTTTCATTGTGGCAATGCCTATCTTTGATCTAATTTAAGGCCAAACGGGTTGTCATATGTATTTCATTGTCAACAAGGAAGCAAATTGTCCGCAACTTACGTAAACATCTACACTTGTAAAATAATGGTATCATAACTTTAAGGAAGGAACCAGCTATATCAGTGATACTTATCATAACAGTGAAATGTATTATCAACGGATGTTCTTAAGTTACAGCGAGAAACCACAGAATGCTTGTTATTTGTCGTCTGTCGTAACTAAAATGTTATTGAGAGTTCGCATACTAAACTGAGGTAATAACACCTCCAAGTTAAATATAAGGAACGTTACTAGACAAAACACTGCATTAGGGCGAGATTCTTCTGAGAGAGAAATATCTTGAGGGATCGAGATATGAAAGGCTGTATTGAGGCAACACTAATTTAAAGTTGTCTAGCTAGACTGTAAATTATTTAAGGAGGCTCCAACTTGATGTATGCTGTTTCACATACCAAGTACAAAAAATCCCATGGCATTTTACAAGCAATGTTAACCCATATTGAATGCAAAATAATTTCTTATATTAAGCTGGTCGAACATTGCAACCATTTTAAAACTGTAATTTATTTACTTCTATTAGAAGGCCTTCAAGTATGGATATGCACAACCTACCGTTATCATACTTGAAAGTCTTAAATTATGCACACCAGGCACAGATGACAAAAAAAATCACCTCTTTTATTTTGCCATAAATTGGATATTCTTCATTTCTCTCCAACGCGACCATCATTCCTTTTCGGTACTTAGTACCATACATGATAACCCATTTTGCTATAAAAATATCTCCAAACAGTGGATACGTCTCAAGTAAATTAGAAATTTTTTGGCAGTCGGGTAATTTATTTAAGAGAGTAGCTGTTCCTGAGCCAATTTCACATGAAGCATTTCCAAAGCTTTGTTTTGAAAAAAACTGATAGCACTGATATGTCTGGTGTCTAGAAGCCATAGTTTTTGTGATATTTTTAAAGTTACACACAATATGTGACAATCGACGGAAGAAGTTGTGCTTGGCTTCAAATCTCATGGACCAATAGTGAATGAGTGGTCCAATCTTCAATGCAGCAATAGGATAATGAAGCATGAAATGATGTTTACGCTTAAGATTACGGTTTGGAAAGAGCTCCAAGAATGTTCATGGTGTTCCGAAATCAGGTTTGACAGAAAAGCACATTCATTTGTTGTTATAGCAGGAGAAAAAATTAGGTCCATGCAATCACATAACAGGAGATGTAATTCCCAAAATTTATCCCCTTCTTGAATAAGATCGCCAACTATTAAACCAATGTTTCTAATAAGGGCCCACATCTGAGCTGCATTTTGTCCTGGTGCTCCATCAGCATTTAGTAAAGACTGAGCTGAATAAATGCAGGGTTTATTGGAACTATCAGCGAAACCAAAATGAAAGCTTGTGATACGTGAATTGGGGGTATCTAGATCAACATAGCCATTAACAATCATATTGTGAAGCACAAGTTTTACTTCCAATGGACAGACACCCTCCAGAAGGTCATGCATCACATTTGGTGCATAGTTAGTGACAACATGAAAGCTTTGAAGCTCATTAAGAAGACAATGGGTTCTCACTCCTGTTAGGGGTAAATTGCCTATATTCAGATCATCTTGATAATTCTCCATGGTTCTAAGAGTAGCAGAAAGTTTTGTTTGTCTCCTCAAAGTATCTCTGTGTGATTTGCAGTGTCGACAAAAATAGTTGGCAGTGAATCCTTGTGAAAATCCAAGCAGGGAGTGTATGCCAAGGTTATCACCAATAACTTGTGCCAGTCCTACTTTTACTAGGCCATTGTAACCTTCACACCTAATTTCCATACCTGCATCTTCCAGTTCTTTTAAGTCATCTACTAAGGGCCTTAAAACAACATCAAATCCAAACTCCTTTACATCTGAAGCTTTATAGAGTGCAGCAAGGTAAAAGTGGTTCAAAGTTGAGAGATGCCGGGGATGAACATTCTTGAATGTGTAATATAGTACCCCCAATTTATGTACTCCTGCTTTGGGGCTAAGAGGGTTTGTCATCTCAATATCATCATTATACAGAATTATTTGAAGTGTACCTGGGCCATGAAGCAAGGGGTGTGAGGTACAATGGTCACCATCATGAAAGTCCCGAAGAACTTCATCTGAACTCGTTGTATGTTCTCTAACACATTTCCAAAAACCAGGACTCTCTACAATAAGCCTGATATTTTCTTTGATGGGTACGTAGTGGAAAACACGTGAAGTTGGAACTTGCATTACCTCACCACTAACAGAATTTGTTCTAGATGCATAACCTAAAGTTATCTCCTTTTCAACAGGGGCAATAAAATTCCTTGATGCTAGTAGGTACTGGAGTTGCTTATATTCAGTTTCTATACCAGAAAATGGCTTTTGAAAACCGTCAATCTGATTAAAAAGTTGAAGAGCGGCCTCACTTTCGGTGTCTACATTTTCATTTGCTAGAAATGTTTTCGTACTCTCTTTTAGTTGAGTCACAACTTCTTCAAAAAGTTGGGAAACATCCTCAACAATTGTTGAGATTGTACTCTGTGGCACACTGGTGGAAGCCTTTAACTTACATACTAACATCAGAGAAGTCTCCTTCATATTATTTGCATCGAACATTTCTCTTCCTTTACCCTCATAAATAAGATCTTCACCTTCATCTTCAACATTGTCACCCTCAACATTCTCATCCAGCTCTTCAACAGCATTGTTCCTATCAGCCCTAACAGGACCACCTGGACCTAAGTTTGGTTCCCTCAAATATTGTCTGTGTTGGGTTTTAAGATGCCTTTTGAAACTGTAACAGTTACGAAATGTCCTTTGGCAATTATCCTGACTGCAAACTGCAACCCCAGTAAAACAGCTACCTTTAAGCAAGGAATATGACCTAAAGTGGACAAACAGCTCCCTTATGCCACCAGCTATGATGTTCTCACAATGGTAACAGTTTAATCCTATCTTGAAAATTTATCAAGCTTATATTAACATTTTATATACCTCTTAATCTTTAGACTGAAATTCTCTCAGGTATTTTGCCAACTTCATTCTGGGTACAACTATAACAAGAGGGCAATCCACGGAGTTGCTTATCTCATCGGTGTAACTGCTCCTCACAGAGACGCAAATATCGGGGCCAAAGTGTTGATTTGACATTCGTGCTTTTCTGTTTGGTGATGTGCGTATAATATGCCATTCTTAGAATAGTGTGGCTTGCGTGAGCATTGTATACTCACCGAGTACAATTGTCTGTGCTTTTTATCCGGTATACTTGCCGAACACTTCTGCATGCTCAGAAAACGAATGTGCTAGT
>WURT03646809.1:25189-39363 GCA_009936505.3 Holothuria glaberrima | reverse complement strand
TTTGGCTTCCACATTGACATGCGTCCTCCAGTTACACCGATGAGATAAGCAACTCCGTGGATTGCCCTCTTGTTTACAATATTGCATTTATGATACAACAGGACTGCACGGAGAAATACTGAAATATACTTAACAATGATATAATGGTTTGATGTGCAAGCTGTACGAGTAAGATATACAAGCAAAGTCGTGCGTGCATCATAAAGATCGCAATACTGTACTCTGAAGTATGAGGAGTAATTAAATATTAGTCACATGGTGGATAAGAGAATGACAATCTTGTCGGTGATACTTCATAAGAGCTTATTTTACCTACATTAATTTTAACGACTTTATGCATCAAAATTTATAAATGACTGAAATCCTATTGCTCGATAATATGGTAAAAAACCAATACAGAATGGAACCAGTTGGAGTTTTTCCTACCTCAACGACCATGAACGAAACATCCGGGTCTCCTTTTTTAGTGTAGTTTATTTAATTCCGTTTTTATTCTTCATTCAAGCAAGTAGGAAATTTAAGAACGCCCATGGGCTAGTTGCACAGGCATCTCAGAATACAGAGAATTTCCCTTACAAGTCTTGTGATATTAATATTTCTCAAGGAAACAATTTTAACTTCCATAATAAACCCCTCTGGTGATACCAATGCTACCAGGGTCCTTGAATTTAAGGTTGAAAAGACAAAGGCAAACATTAGCCTTACATGGTATGGTCATCTTTCGAGGTCACATATTTACAAGCTCATGTTTATTCATGACGCAAGTGCGAAATAGAAAATTACCCTGTAAAAGGGTTAATATTTGATGGATTTTAATGGGGGTTGCAGCTATTTTCTGAATTTTTAATGTTTTTTTTATCAAATATCCAACTATGTAATTTTCATGTCACCAGACGTTAAAAGACATTATCCTTCCACAGGACCCTCGAACATCATAGTGAAAGGGTAATGTAACTATACGTTTTTGTTAGCATAGCCCAGATGGACCCTTTTCAAGTTTTATTCTGTAACTTTCGTTACTATTTCGGACTTTGGGACTAATGATTCCCCCTTGGCCTTCTAAGAACCTTCGGCACAGAAGACGATCTCTGTCGTGTGCTATTTTTTATTTGTTCTCATCCTCTTGAAAGTCTTCTATACATTGCAATAAAACGTTATTCGAAGATCTTAACTACATTTGTAGTTGATCATTATAGAATAAATCTAAGGAGTTCCACACCACAGGGAGGGGATCGTTGATGACATAACATTAATAATTTCATTGGCAAAATGGTCCTGTCATGCAGATATTGGGTAATCCTCACCTCCCCCTCACACCTCAAGCCTTTTCGGATGCGCCGTTTTCAGGTAAACTTGTAGCGCAAATATGAACGAAGGCATTCCATTTATCAAAGCCTTCACCAAAAGATTTTTAATGTGGTATCTGTTTATCGCTTACTGCTCGCCTTTCAAATGCTCAAAATGCAGATAATATAATCATTTTATGTTGAAATAAAACATAAAGGGACAAAAATAGTCTCCTTTTCTCAACTGATAACCTTCCTTATACTTGACTTTCATTAGTTGTAACCTAATTTGAAATACATAAACGTTAACCGCTAATCGATTGTATGCAGCCTCAAAATGAAAAGTAAAAAGAAACGTGGTCAGTGTTGAACTTCATATAACACTCATTTGTAAAGGATATGGCACAACCAGTACGAATTCTCATGACAAAACTAACCGAACCGTGCAAGTGTACGGTACGTAATATTACTACTCAGGCACACGGCTGTATATGTATAAAAGGTATCTCACTTCAGGCACAATACACTTGAAACGCGGTAGTGAAATGACTATGTAGGTTTTCCTTATGACGCTTATTAAAGATACGACTGAATATTAACACAAGAAAAAACTAGTTGAAATTCATATTAGACTTCCATCTTGTGGGGTATTTGTTTTTGACAATGAGGTAAGATAATTCTTAGATATTATTGTCGCACGAGCAATATGGATAAGCGACGATGCAAATTAGTATTTGGTATACAATAAATATTATACAACATTGGAGATGAGCTATTTTGCGTGGCAGATATGTGAAGAGCAAGGTAATATTAACGTGATTGGTTTGCAGGTATGTAAGAATTATTATCACACCTTATCCTGAGCTAACGCACAGTCAACAGATCGGAATATATCGTCTCCATTATGATCACATGTCAGTCTTCAAATAGACCCATCAAGATATTGGGGATACCGGGAAAATTTTATTAAAAAATAAAATTATATCAGGAACAATCTCAGTAACTTTGGATTTGGAAAGGGACAACAAACGAAGTATATATAAAAATTTATGTAAGCCGACTGTTTCCATTAAGTTGTATTGATTTTCAACCATTTTCAGACATCGAAAAGAAAAAGGTAATTAGAGCAGAGATCAGATCATCGGAGTATGCAAATAAGACTGTAAACGACCGAATAATAATCAAATTTAGTTTGAGTATTACCAACTGTGGGTAGTGTTTATCTCTCACTGGATCATTCATGGATATGACTAGCATAAGACTGAATTCAAGTTTAGTCACTCTTTGGATTCCGCAACCTAGTGTATCTGCATGGTGATGATTTATTTTCGAGAGATGTCACAAATTACGTTTCTGTGTTTACTAACTTCACTGTATGAGCTGAATCCACGTTTCAGGGAAATATTTTGTTTATAATGTATTACATTGCAAAGACAGAGAGTAGCTTAAATCCATCCAGTTTCATTAGAAAAAAAACTAGCAATAGCTTTACTTTAAACATCATTTTGCATAACATGAGATATGGATGCTGTATATTTCGAAAATTTGAGAGCTTGGTTGAAAAATTATTTATGAGCTACAAAGTTGTAAATTACTCTCTGTAAACCCCTTATTTCTTTAAAAGGATGCAGCCATTTTTTTAAATTACCTATCAATCTAGATATTTTAATCATGGTTTCAAAGGTTTTAAAATTTTTCTTACCAGAAACGCAGTACTTCTTTTTAATCCTGGCGTATCCCTTTATCTGGGTCTGTATGATTTGCAAGGAGAAGAGGACTCTCTTCTCGACTTCGCCATTGCTAATAGTTTATTTCCATTACTCATGGGTGACTTATTAAAAGAAGAAAATATATAAATTATTACGAGTCAATGTATACAAGTACGCAAGTCAAAGGCTTAAAAAATTTACTGAGTGGAAGTAAGCTGGATTTTCAATCTTAGAGTAATCGACAGTTTTACAGGAATAAAATTTGCAATTGAAGGTTTCAAATTTGAGATAAAAACCATGCATTGAACCCACCCAATTTGTTAAATAAGCAAGTTTTGTCTGGTAAAATAACTGAATCAAGGGACTGAACTTCGGTCATAATCATTAGCCTTGGAGTTACACTGAAAAGATTTAGTCCTTGTATTTGGTAACCATGATTCGATTCGGAGTCTTAGGTCGGAGAACCTTTCACATCACGTTAAGCTATAATGTAGAACGTGTTAAACGAAAGTAAAGCCTGCTATTCTCAAAGTAAGTGTGACCTCACGTTAGGAGAGCCCTTGATGCACATCTACTATGACGCACCTTGCGGGGACACGCTCTAATGATATCTCGTACAACAAAACCGTTTGTAACTTAGATTTGAGAAAGTCGTAAAACATGGCGAGGTAATATAATTTTCTAATTTTACTATGCTGTATCGATTGTATTTTGTAATCAATGTAAAACCGCTGTGAATGAGAAAAAATATCGATTCATCCAGTGCAGTGACCTTATCATTAACACATAATTCGATTGAGAACTATGTAACTTTTTATAACATCCATAATTTTATAAATGCTTCGGTACGGAGAAACACACATAACCAAAACACCTTCGAGAATTTCCTAAGGGTTAATTGCACATGAACATCTTTATGAAACGTAGCTAAGGTGGAAAACCAATGTAACATTTGACTTGGCAATCAAGAGATTGCCAAGTCAGATAGTTTTGTAGAAACATTGAACATCTCTCTGCTCATTTTTCAATCAGTCTTTGTTTTAAATGTTAGAAATATATATCACCTTTGGGTACAACACTGTAAATGCATGGTTTCTACAAACAGTAAGTGGTAAACAGGATAAAACCAACTTCTTTCTCTGTACTTTCAAAAGGGGACAAGAAAACCAATTCATTTAAGTACACACTTTTATCTCTATGGATATCAGAATCGAAAGGATTACATCTGTCAACCCTTCATGCATCTGTGGTAGATATTACTACTATGGGGTGCATTGAATTAGTGTGTAATTTTGCAGACCTGATTTATAATTTGTTTTGTTGAATCGAAATAGTGTAGCTACATATAACCAGCACAAATATGTTCTAAATGCATGCGTCTCGTCACACCTGCGTGCATTTAAGCTGGCTTAACAAAGGCCTTCAACAACGGATCTACCGTACCCACGTTGACGATATCCATGTTGACCTACGCTACTCAACGTTGGAGTTACTTTCATACGCAAGGTAATGATGCATAGTCTAGATAGTAAAAGGCAAATGAAAATGTAAAATTGCCACATGAATGTAAAGTTCCAATTTGCAAGACGAAAGTGCTATCCACAGTTTTGATGACTTTTTTGAATAGTTGCTTATCTTTTTCGGAGCCTAGATTGAGCCATTAGTAAAACTTTTCCGATGACTTGACACCATCAGAAATAGCGATATCAAAGGTAGATTTGAATCTTCCTCACGTTTTGGTTTGTTTTGGTGGATAACTCCAGTACGAAATGTTTGTCAAGCAGAAACAACTCCTTTGATATCCTTTGATACCTCCTTCCAAAGGTTATCGCAGGTAAGACCAGTGTTGTAACGAGTCTTTCTTAGCTTTGGGTTGAGTCACCAGTCAAGTCAAGTCAACGGTGGTCTTGTGACAAGTCAAGTTAACACATTCGTCACATTGCTCAAGAAGTGACAATTCAACACATTTCCAAATCAGGTCGAGTCAAGTCAAGACAACAGCCAAGTCAAGTCAGACATTTTGGTCGAGTAACCTGGAGTCAGTTGCTTGGGTTTACAAATCAACGCAAGTCTCACAATCACATGATCATAGCAAATTTAAAACTGGTAAAACTTTTTTGGTAAAACCTGGAGACAAATTCTTCCTTTCTGCCTCTTCTGAGGTGTAAAGGTTACTGACTTCAATATTTTTCTATGATATGCCACAGGTACATTGTATTCACATAACTTTACATGCAATACGCCAGGAGTACCGTTCACATACCAAGGTACCACAAGTAACTTGCTCTCAACACACGAATGCTAAAACTACAGCAAACGATGTTAATGTATATTTGCAGTGAATACGATTATTAGTGCTGTGAACTTGATGCAGATGATCAGGCAGTTGGTGGTATGCTATACAGCTGCTTGATTAGACATGGTTATCTGTGCTTTGAATGTTCACTATAAGTTTGCAGAAAAAGTGATTAAGACGATTTTGTATTGTTCTCAGAATGTATTCCACTTCTTAGATTTAGCGCATAGTTGCATACTACCAAAATCGGTCTGAACGTACGTTACATACGTGGACCGGATTACTTTCATCGTGAGAACGCCATCGAGTGACCAATTCATTACAAGGGGTCAACAGTTGCGAAAGTGGAGTCTACACGATATTCATAAGGTTCGTTATTCATAAGGGTCATTGTTCATAAAGGGTCGTTATTCATAACGTGCTCAATGGCAAAAATAAGGTTCATTGTTCAAATAGTTCGTTGTTAATAAAAATAATGATAAAAGGGGTTCATCATCCATAAGGTTTATTGTTCAAATAGTTCGTTGTTCATAAAAATAAATGATAAAAGTGGTTCATTATCCATAAGGTTTATTGTTCATATAAGGAAAAAGGGTTCGTTATTCATAATAGGAAAAGGGGTTCGTTCTTCATACTAGGAAAAAAGGTTCAACATGACGCAAAATTTGCCTTTCCTCAAAACAGTCATAGCTACCACAGTTTTTTGGGGAAAACTGCTGTTTCCAATTAAAGTACCCGACCACTGGTTGATTACTTCAGTTAGTTCCTCCAATGAGCAGCAGCTTTGTTAAAGCTTTGCTGACCATTCTGGTACAACAGTAGCCAAACACTGAGGGGTTTACATTACAACTAAAAACACATCCTGCCCTGAAATTAGTACTGATAAAAAAGGATCAAATTACTCATGGCCACTGAAGGTTAGATCACCTTTCAGTTTAATCTGAGATAAACTGTCATCACATTTCAGCCTTCATGGCTATTGACCAATGCTTGAATGAGCACCTAATTGGCATTGATAAGAGCTCTTGACAAGTTCTGGCATAGGAAGATTTTCCGAAATGATATTCATAATCGAAAAAAGGTTCCTTATTCATAATCTAAAAATAAGGTTCTCTATTCATAATCCAAAATAAGGTTCCCCTTTTCCCAATATGAATAACAAATCCTTTTTCGTATTATGAATGACGAACCTTTTAAACTGTAGTTAAAATATCGAACCTTATGAACCAGGAACCTTTTTTTCCTATTATGAATAACGAGCCGTGACGTTCTTCTCTCAGCACGTTTTGGACGTACTTTCTTATTTAACTGCCATGATTCTTTTTCACCAGATCTTACAGGAGTATTACAGTTGTTTTTGATCAGTGAGAGTGAGGGCCAAAAATTTGAAATTGGCAACTCTTTCGGGCCTTAATATTCACTGCGTGACTGAGGAACCTTTTTGCATCAGTGTGCTAATGAGCTGCATTGTTACGTTATTGTGGAATGTTTGCAAAGGCCATTGTCATGTGTATGTATAGGAACTACAATAATGAAATGTTCTGTGTAATGTCACAATGTTACGCACACGGCATTCTGATATCAACAAATATTTCGAACGCTACGGTAAGATTTACGAAGTGGCAAAGTTGATGATTTTATTTCAATTTCCGGAACTTTTCAAGGTTTAACGTGATCAAAATCAACTAAAAAGTTAGTGTAAAATTTGGAAAGGAAACGGCCAGGATTCGAACTCCCGACCTTTCGGCTGCAAGTAGGATGCTCTAACCACTCGATCATGCAGTCGGTTAACATATTTACACAGGGATGACAATCTCGTATAACGAAAGTCCCTGAATCAGACCAAGAATCGTCCAGATGGCAACCCTGTTTGTGCAACATGTTGCTTTTCGATCGATTCCACTGAAGTCGTTGATCGAAATGGTCAATACCTGGCATACTGCATGTGTACATAGTCGGAAATGACATGCTACCGCAGCAGTGATTGCGGGTTTGTCGAACTGCTCCGAGCGACCTGTATGTTGTCAAGTGACAACTATACTATAGGCATGCAGTGAAGGTATTGATTACAAAAAAAATGTACGTTGACAATTATCAGTCTCGTCAAAGGGCTCCAGTCGCAGCAGAAAACTCGAATTATTTTCCCTGCCTCGAGTGTTCAATTGGAATCGAGTCATGCTATACTCAAGTCCGAGTCCAGTCAAGTAATTTAAGGTGGTGACTCGAGTCAAGTCACTTCAGGTGGTGACTTGAGTCAAGTCAAGTCATTTTGGCTAATGACCAAATCAAGGAAAGTCAAACATGCGACTGAAGTCGACTCGGGTCCGAGTCAGTGACTTGACTTGTTACAACACTGGGTAGGACAAGGAGTTTTCTACGATTTGATTAAAAAGGCACCTTAATTTTAATTTATTTTAATTTTCCTCTGTTAACGATGAAATGTGACGAACTGAGAACTCTTCGTCTGGGCTATATATTTGCATGAATTTACTGCATTTTCTTCAAGTGTTCAGTCTGCACGCAAGACAGATCAAATGTGAGGTTATTTGAGACCCTCTCCGAAGTATTTCACCGGTAGTCTCAAATGAAGTAAAAAACTGAAGTACACATTTCAGTAAAAATGATTTTGAGAGACTGGCACAATTGAAGTGTACCTTTAAGTCTAGAATTACAAGAATATACATTTTTGAGGTTGGAAAATGAATCTCACTTATGCAACTCCCACCTTCTTGTCTCCTTTGGTTGTTGTGATGTAAAATGTTGAAAGATATTCAAAAAATGAAGATTGTGCCGTAATTTGTGATGTTCTTCTTGTACACTTCACATTACCTTCTTTTGTTTCCTTTTGAAATGAAGTTGTTTATTTGACCGTGGAAAAGTTTTCCCTTCTCTTGCATAGCATGTCATACGGAGAGAGCTGTATAGCCAAGTTATCCAGCAATAGTAAGACAGTGATCACAAATTAGCACCAGATGACCTGGCTTTAGAAAAACAATGAAGAACAAAGATGATGATTTGAATAGTACAAGAATGACATCACAAATAATTGCGCAATCTACCGTTCAGATTTGAATGAATAAGCTTTAAAATTATATGAAGCAGCTCGGGAATGTCCGGCGAAGATGGAAATTGGATCATGTGGATTCATTTTGCAAGCTTTGAAACATGTTCTCTTTAAATTAAAGACTCTAGGTAGACTTTAACTGAGAAAATAAATACTAACATACCACTTGCCCTGAAATAGCTTCGTGGATAATCCTTCGCTGAGTGTCTCCTATAATTCAGTGAGTGCATTGATAAAATGGTGTAAAAACTCCATTTGATAGCTCCAGTTAGCTCCAGATATCTCCAGTTAGATAGATGAGGTTTTACGACTCAGATTTAGGTACCGTATACGTCATATTTGATATTTCAGGTCTATAGTATGACATTCACTTGGTATTTGCACATCCTTCTGCCTAATTGTTCTAATTATAAATATTCTACGTATTTAAATAGTAAAATTACAAAAGCTTTGAAAGCTTTATTTATGTGTAGAATTTGGAACATCTAGTGTAGTGTAAATGCAGCCTCTCAGTTTGTCTTATTTGTTAGAAGTTTGAAAAATGTTTAATTCATCTAGAATTCAAGAGTGTAAGAACATACTGACACAGTTTTACCGTTTTACCGTTCTATAATCTATACTTGCCGTTATGGATTGCTTTCCAGTCTTACACACACGCATATATGTATGTATGTATATATATATATATATATATTATATATATAAATGACTCAGTCTACGCTGTATTATATAGTCGCTCAAACACCAATGGCCTAACGTCTTTTAGCGGCTATTTATAACAACGTAAGTTGACTGACTCATTCATATAAAGTCGCTATGTCTATCTACGTACTATATATATATATATGTATATATAAATATACATATCTTTCGAGATGCAGCCATTCATTTCTGTAGCACTGTTGTTATATACAAGTATGAGTCCAAAGAACAGGATGGGTAAAAGTCCCCAATTTTGAGACCGAAAGAGCGTACGATACTCAAATATTGGAGTAAAAACTCAGTGCACTACTACTCACGAGTTTCACGCTTGTGCGTTCGTCACGGGAGGTTAATAATAAATGGCTTGCGAGTTGCTGGTACCAGTTGTTCAGCTCTTGGTCGCCCTTTGAGTATAAATGTATGTATGTATGTATATATATATAAATATATATATATATATATAAATATGTATATATATATATAATATATCAATGTTCTCCACAGATTTTCAGGAGGGGAGGCGGCCACGGGTCATCGTCGTGGGAGGGGTTTGAAGGGAGGGAATGTCCTTCTCACCTCTATAGAGGTTTGATAATTAAGATGCTAAATGATGCAAAATGGTGCCACGTAGAGACGATTTCTTTTGCCATTCTTCCTCCCATATATCTCACAATTTCTCGGTAATTTTAATATGAAAAGAGTAAGTTAATTTTACTAGGCATGTGATGTAACTTAGTGAATGATACACTTTTATTCAACACAAAATACTAGTGTTTGCACGGGTAAAAAATAATCGGGATACAGGATGCCCGTATACGGTGACCTGATAACAGTCGTTGCCGTCCACAAATGACTTTCGATCACAACCTTGGTCTCGTACGTAACCATTTCTAAAGACGAAGCGATCATTCCAATGACTTCTGTCTAATGCTTTCTGATTTTGACTCTTTCAAATAAATGCTCACAACTGTATATTCTATACTTCACACTTGTATATCAATTCTCGTTTGCAAGCGATAATGCCACAACATTTTTGAAAAACAAGAATGATTGCTGCAGGCATAATAATTATAACCCCATCCGGGTATTTCGCGTACATTTACACACAAATTCTGTTGCATGTATACATTTACGTGTACGTGCACGTATATATAGCCTAAGCTATCTAGGTTACATGTTTACATATATCTGTGTGTAAGGTAGGGCTATTATTTGATCTCCATGTTGGCTTCAGCTGTGCATATAGACCGTCAGCCCGGACGAGTTAATCACATGAAAAGAGACAAAAGGTTTGATAATCTGATGATGTTAGGGGGTGTATAAAATTGAAGAATCTGTGTTGCTGCCGGGTTCCATCCTGTACGACTGGCCTGTGGGGCCGAAATAGAGGGCCCCATAATGCTAAAAATCACATGGAGAGAGACAAGGATGAAAACTACATAGAATGATAACAAATGGACGGTAGAATGCTGAAACACCGATGACAGTAGCTTTCTCCTGTACAGGGTCCTAGACAGCAGCCTCAAAGGGCCAACCAAAAATGTAAAAATTATATTAAGAGAGAAAAGAAATTTTTTTTGTAATCGAACAGTCACACTTTGGGATTGACAAAAATGTAAATGACAGCAACTTTCTCCTGTACAGGGCCCTAGACAGCAGCCCCAAAGGGCCCAGGACCCTCTTATGGTTTATTCATATGAAGAGAGACAAGGATGACACCAATCTCAAATGAATCTGCCCTATTAGTAAAACACTGCAACATTAATGACAGGCTCAGAATTTTTTCCCTTGCGTTATTCGAGACAGCAGCCCCAAAGGGCGCAAAGCCCTTATTACGGTTTGTTTATATGGAGAGAGACAACCAGCGTCGATGACGACCTTAGTGAAGAAGATCACCGAATGAAATCATAATGACGACAGCTTTCTTTCTCCTGTTCTTGTTGCCGAACAGCAACCTCAAAGGCCCTCATACTTTTCTCTTTGCATACGACGGAAGAACTACACCACCGATGGTGAAAGCTGATCCAGAGTTTCACTCACAAATGGGGAGGGGGAGGCTAACCCCACATAAAAGCAAATTTAGTACCTATACGGGCGCCAATTGTACTTAGCCTCAAAGGAGGGGGCGGTCTAGAAAAAAACTCGAAATTTATGCACTTGAATGGCATTTCTGGCATCTGGCAATTAAAAGAAGCACTACATACTTTGTGACCGTCTAAAACAAGCAGTCGAAAAAAGTGGGCTACAGCCGGAAAGCTTCCTCTGGAGCAGTGTCTCAGTGTAGTGCAATCTCGGTGGAATGTTCACCCATATGCAGAAACACTACATGACAACAGTCATTTACTTCCCTTCAATGGCATCACATTCAAGCTGATTTCTTAACAAGACTGAAGGGTTGATCTTTTGGTAGTGATTTTTCAGTAGGCAATCAAGAACCCTGGGTTTATTAAAACGTGTATCTTTCGTAATTCTTGGTTCGATTGCATAAGTTGCACCCTAGACGAATAATTACAAGTAAATATCGTAAAAACCCTATCAATACTATATTCGAAGGGACAACGAAATACCCTTCCATTATCAACTGTCATTGCCTACGTTGCAGGCTGTACGGCATATTCCTTCCTCCGTTATGTTTGTGAAGCCCCAAAAGGAGATGAGCAGAGTCTGCTCCGCGGGTTCCCTACTTAGCCGACTGTACAGCATATTCCTTATTCAGTTGTTTGATAAGCTGAGGAAACCGCACCGTGGGATGCTCCGCGGATATACTAAGAAGAATTAAGCTAACCTCGAACAACTACTCCATTATTGAAAAGACTGAAACATTAATAACAGCAACTTCCTCCGTTTTTCAGATAGCATTCCTGAAGGGCTTTAGGCGCTTTTTGTGATGTATTCATAGGCCTATGAAAAGAGATGGCCATGAAAGAAATACAACACACGTTTAGCTACATAGTGAACACGGATCACCACGAGGAAAGTAATTTTCGCCGTGTGCATTTAAAATGCAGTGACCCATAAGAGTCCTCGGGTCCACAGTATGGGGTGCTCAAAAATCTAGAGCACTGAGGGTGAAGTAACTTAACACTAACAGTCCCGACAATAAATTTTACCACTAGAATGAACTAAGTAAGTGTACAGTACGTCATGTAAAAATTGTTTGAGGTGTTCCCGAGTTTCATAACTGCGTTGTGTTCAGTTCCATTCCATGTGTAGTTGTGTGACCTACTCCGCGGAGCGGACGAACTTTTTTCGTTCAGCCCGTTGCTACGAAAAAAAGCTCAAGGGGGAGGCGGCCTCAGAGGTGCTACGCAGGCTATGCATGACCAAGATCACAAGTTTTGAAAGGAAAGATTGTGAAACAGTTTGGCTGCAGCACTTGTAGCGCTGGTAAGTTCTGTCATCATTGCATGCATCACGTACGCCGTACTACAGGTGATAAGCCCTTAACACTTCTTGAATGTCATCCAAATTATGTGCCGTAAACGTTCAGCGATGTGATAAGTAGAGTGGTGTTGTTAGTTATGTTATTTATGTTAGACCTCACAGCAGCTTTCGACACCATTGACCATGACACTCTCATTCGCAGACTCCAGTCAGCTCTGGGTGTTTCTGGTCCTGATCTTAACTTGTTCCAATCAAATATGTCGAATAGATTTATTCGTGTAACTATTGATGGTAAATTTTCTAACTTCATTCCACTTAGATGTAGTGTAGACCTACCTCAGGGGTCAATCATAAGCCCTCTCGTTTTTACAACCCAAATTCTACCTATTGGTGATGTAATCCGAAAACACAATTTGTCTTTTCACATATATGCTGATGATTCACAAATTTATGTAAACTTTGACCCTCGAAGGCCAAACGATTGCATAGTCGCTCTCGAAAAACTTGAAAACTGCATTTTAGATATTAATAACCGGATGACGGGTAACAAATTGAAAGTGAATATGGATAAAACTGAATTTGTTTTGATTGGTTCTCCCCGTAATCTTAGACTGCAACCTTCTTTAACTTTGACAGGTGACAACACTTCCATACATTCTGTTAGTTCAGTTAGAAATCTTGGTGTTATGTTTGACATTTGCTTTACTATGTCTTGTCAGGTACAGGCCCTTTGCCGAACTCTAAATCACCAACTTAGAAATATTGCCCGCATAGGGAAGTACATGGATGAGGATTCGTGTAAACATATCGTCAGGGCATTGTTTACTTCACGCCTTGATAATGGCAACTCACTACTTCTTGAAATAACAAAGGCCAAGTTACATAAACTCCAACTTATCCAAAATAGGGCCGCACGCTTGATACGTGGAGCTGGAAGTAGTGAGCGCATTACCCCTTACCTGGCTATATTACACAGGTTACCTGTCAATCAGCGCATTAAGTTTAAGGCCTGTTTCATCCTTGTATCTCTTCATATGGATAAACCACATGGGGGCCCTGGGCCCTTTGAAGCTGCTGTCTGGGGACCTATACAGGAGAAAGTTGCTGTCATTAATGTTGCAGTGTTTTACTAAGCGGGCAGATTCATTTGAAGTTGGTATCATCCTTGTCTCTCTTCATATGAATAAACCATATGAGGGCCCTGGGCCCTTTGAGGCTGCTGTCTAGGGCGCTGTACAGGAGAAAGTTGCTGTCATTTGTATTTCAGTGTTTCACTAAGTGGGTAGATTCATTTTAAGGTTGGTTTCATCCTTGTCTCTCTTCATATCAATAAACCATATGAGTGCCCTTTGGGTATTTTGGGGCTGCTGCCTGGGGACCTGTACGGGAAAAAGTTGCTGTCATTAATATTTCAGTGTTTTTTAATACGGCAAAATCATTTGAGGTTGGCTTCATCCTTGTTTCTCTTCATATGAATAATCCATATGAGTGTCCTGGGCCCTTTGGGGCTGCTGTCTAGGGCCCTGTACAGGAGAAAGTTGCTGTCATTTACATTTTTGTCAATCCCAAAGTGTGACTGTTGGATTACAAAAAGAAAATTCCTTGTCTGTCTTCATATGATTTTTACATTTTTGGTTGGCCCTTTGAGGCTGCTGTCTAGGGCCCTGTACAGGAGAAAGTTGCTGTCAATGACATTTTTGTCAATCCCAAAGTGTGACTGTTGGATTACAAAA
>WURT03646809.1:1606-15778 GCA_009936505.3 Holothuria glaberrima | reverse complement strand
TAATAGTGACGTACTCTTTATCGGCATTCAATAATTTTTTAGCCAAATACAGAAGAGCTCGCAGCCAAATGTAACATGATGTTTTAGACGGAAATGTTCCTGTCTGATCAAAATTAGTGTTACAGTTTGGGAGAAGATTTCACCACTAGAAACTGTTCATTTGTATGCCTTGGATTTGATCAGTTTATGCTTAGTTCAAGATGATTTATTTGCAGTGTTTTATAATGATGCTTGTGTCACGACTATGAAGTTATTGGTAAGACATTGAATACATATTGTTTGATGGTAATATACACGTGGGTAACTGTAAGAGAGATTCTACCAAAAGATATCTTTTTCATTAAGGTAGAGGATTTTGACGGTCTCGTACAATGCACATTAAAGTTTTACTACCCTCCGTTACTTTTAAGACATCCTTCCTCCCTTACTTCCTTCAGACTATCCTTAATTTGCTGTTCAGAATATTTAACTGTAAGAATGTGTTACCAGCAATTCACAGCCTTGATTGAATGAAAATGTAACGTAAAAGAATTTGATGACTACCGGTATGGAAAAAACACAAATCACTCCAAAAGTGGACAAAGGAAGTGAGGTAAATCCTCACTTCCTTTGTCCACTGATATTGGAAGTTTGCGTAAAAATTAAACATTCCACGATGAACAGAGGTTGAATGTTTGGTATTCTCTTTCTATAAAATCTTATATAAAAGCTTGTTTTCATTTTAGTTGACTGCATGTTGTAAAAACATGGAACATTCGGAAGATATTTCCTTCATTGTTTAGTTTTTCATGCCATGAAATTTCCATTCTTGTCCATATAGTTTTACCTGCTATATCTGCCTTATATTTAACATATTTGAACTTTACTGAAAAGGTAAAAGCGTTTTGATTTCTTTCTTCTACATTTGCAACAGACGAAACGCTCCATCAGATGGAAACGCAATTGTACTGTGCGAAAGTTTCCCTATATACTGTTTGCAGTTTCTGACGAGACTTTATTCATGCTTTACAAAGATTAAGTAGCGGAAATCCCAAAATTGATTCACTTGGAATTGAGAAACCAATTTTTTATTTTGTTCAGACAAAGGAAATGGAATAATCAACATCTATCAAATACTCATAATAGGTTATTACCTTGATTATCTGCCTTTTTAACCTTCTTTCACGGTAGTGAAATTTCAAATCTCTTTTCTGGAACCCAACGAGTACTTTTCGTATATTGCAACCTTTAAATACGTGTCAACCATAGTTGCGTCAATTTGCTTCCTTAAACGCCTTGCTTCTCCAATTTTTGTTAAAAGAAACTAACATGTAAAGACCAGGTAGCAAATCAAAAGAGTTGGAACGTATTATTTATTGACTTTCTTTTTTTACAATCGCCTAAAATAATTTGATGAAATGAAATCATGCTAACATGCTTGGCAAGTGCATACCAGGCTCACCCAATGTTTTAACAACTTTTAGAAAGATTGATTGAACCTAATTACAAGTTACTATATCTGATTCCAGATTAGAAAGTTAAAAATACATTGGCTATACAGGGCAGGCAGGTGTATCTGTTATATTTATAAACCTCCTCTCCTCTGCGCCTGACTAATATTAAAAGCAACGACAAATCGAAAGGCAGCGCACTTTTTACTGACATGTGAGTTTATATAAAAGTACAATACGTACGTGCCACACAACGGACTTTTAGTTAAAGTAACGAGAAATAACCTTTAACGAGACTGTATTATCCTCCATAAAACTGTAATTGAAGAACATCAGCTAAGTAGATATGCTTGTTTTATATTAAAGTGAAGTAGCTGCTATCAAATCATCTACGTGAAATGTTCAGAAAGCATTGTATTACAACAGCTTGATAGCACTCATATCGCATATTTTATCACAAAATAATAATCTTAACCCCTTTTCTATATCTCTGGGTAAAGATATATTCCTTATTTATGATGTTTGAGATTAAAGATGCAATAATACAGGACTTTTCTTGTGTTTGATCTGGTCATGAAATCGTTTTCAACTGAAAATTTACCAGCTAATGACGAACGATGATAACATGCAAGGGTTGTATAGAGATATTATTTCAGAAATACAAGTTCGGCACCTTCGCATTAGTGCTGACAATGCAGACGGAATGAATACTTCTAGCAAGACGGGACACACAAATCCCTTAAGTTGGCTTAAAATTCATGTATTCATCAAAGCCTTTATTTTTTTCTAGTTGAAGTCATGCTAGAGCACTTTTTAACACATGGCTATTTTACAAATTTTCTTTACTTTACCTATCGTCATGCATTACAAAATATCTAATATGTGAGTTGCCCAATAGCAGCGGTTGAGGAAGCTCGTACCTCACATCTACTTTTGGAACAAGTTGACTGCAGCCCGTATGGGCCGACACTCCATCTGGTGAAAATAATAGTCTTTGTGTTACCATTAATTTAGCATCAAGGCCAAAGAAAAGTATAGTAGAACCTATACTCATAACCCAAAAGGAAACTTATATATTAAAAAACTGTGACTATAATGAACACATTATTTCAAGACTTTCAATTTAATCCTAGAAAACGCTAGAAGTTATTTTGACTATCAAATTTCTAACATCTTGTGATATGGACCCACTCCAGCCGAAAAAAAACAATAAAAGAAAAGGCATGCTTTGGCAGTTAAGTAGTTTTCATCCATTCCTTAATGATTTCTTTATGTACATTTTTAAATTCAGTATGTTCACAATAGAGATTTTCACACTAGAATGTCATGTTTCTCTGTTAAATGAATCCACCTCATCTTTAGACAAAAGGTAAAAAGTCATATGCATTTTATATTAAAGTGATGGTATGTTGAATACTTTTGGACGTTCGCTATCAAAATACTTGCCATTGTGATTGGAATTTTCAATTTTAAAACAAGTTTACACGAATTATACACTATGAACGCGAGATTAGTTATAGTCATGTCATATGCAACATCCACTAAAGAATGTTTTCAATAGGTAATCATATTTAGACTATTAATTACTTTGTCAATTAATGACACCACTTCCATACAGATATTAAGATCAACTAGACTTGCGTTCGCATATGTATATTGACCGAAATAAGTGCCTTGTCCATGATCCCTTTGCTTAATTGACGTATCTCCGTTTTTTGGTAGAATACTACCTTCATAAATTAAATTTTTCGTTTCGCAGTGTCCTACTTTCTTGGCATTTCAATGAGTACGCCATTCTACAATTAACTAGAATGATACGAATTTACAGAAAAAACATTAAAACAAAGATATCGCATGTAGCATTTACTTACAAAATTACACTGATATATACGTTTCCCTAAGGGAGTTGACGTAGGTCCGCATTCCTATCACCAGCCGCTTTTCTGACATTGTCATAAAGTATCAAAGTCAAGTCTTGATAAAAGAACAATCACCATTTTTTATCTCATTTGACTAATGGACTTAAGTACTACTATCAACCTCTTTTGGTTTTTTTTAACTCTTAGCTATCAAAAAGAAATGTTTAGTACTAATTTATCATTTCTATCAAGTAACAAACGAAAACAAAATTGAAAGTTTTTCAACGTAATAAAGTCCCATTTTACAAGATGTATGTGCACCGTGCAAAAATTACATATTAAACCACTTGTGAAAACTCCCAACTAGTGCTTGCTCTTAATCTTACGCAATATAAACTGTACGATCAATTTCTATGATAATTTGAAGACACAAAAATGTTTTTTATCATTTCAAGTAATAACACACATTTTGCTTCCATCAGCAGCTGGAAGAAACCAGCAGCCGGCCTGAGATGACAAATGTCTCACACACAGTTTCATATATCTTTTCTTTTCGTGGTTGATTTCTTAAATCTTTCTTCGTCCATATTTTAACTTCACAGATCTTATGCTCGTAAAAGTAACAAAATAATGTTTTTCTATATATATATATATATAACATTGTCTCCTTATCTTTGCGATGACAAATACAATAGAATGTGCCTCCAAAGGCGGACTTTGAAGTGTCTATTACGGCTTTAGGAGATCAACGATCAACTGTTCACCTGCCGTTAACAGTCGTTTTATCGGTGTAAATTCTAGTATTTCTCGATTTACTAGACATTTCGACGTTGACCGGAGTATATCCCGCAAAACAGAAGAAGAAAGTCTCTCTAAAGGCAAAACGGTATCTGTCGCTCATGATGTTGTATATTATAGGATTAATAGCACTATTAGTGTAAGTCATTATCCGTCCAATGTTGACGATGGCCCACATGTAGTCTGGCGAAATTTTCATACCTAGAATGTCGCACAAATTAAGGATGCGAAATGGTGTTATGCAAATCACATAAACCGTGATGGTTACTATCAACATCCGTACCACTTGTTTTTTCATTTTCGTTGATGAGGATGAGCTTCTTACATTATTGTTTGTAAGTCGTTGCAACTGTAAAACGATAAGAGTGTACAGTATCATGGTTATAGGTATAACCATCAACAACATTACTTGATCCAAAGCGAGGGATCTTCTAAACCTTTGACAAGATATGTCGTTCATGGGGTTAAAGCAATAGGAGCAAAGAGTTCTATGTCCAGTATAGTTTTCGTAACCCTCCGGCCAAATAAGTGTTTGTCTAATGTGATCGATGAAAAATAAGTCTGGAATCTTGTACAGTAGGGCAAACATCCAAAAAAATGTACACAGCATAATAGCTCTTGGTCTAGTGCTTAGCTGTTTGAACTTATGTGGCCAACAAATGGCGATATATCGCTCTACCGTTACCAAAATGACGGTATAACACGATACTATGATACTAGCATCTTGAATGTAAGGGAATGTTTTACAAAATGCTCGTGAAGTGTAAGAGTAATCGTTTATAATTGGACTCGATACGTAAAGCACCCATCGATCAGTAACAGCAAGTAACAAGAATATCAAATCTGCAATGGCGAGGTTAGTTAAGTAATGATTAGTTACTGTTCTCATGCCTTTGATACGGAAAAACACAAAAATGACGGCGATGTTTCCCAGAACACCAATAGTGAATATGATTGGCATAAAGACCGTTATCAAAATACGATCTACACTTGAGTACACGTAAGCTTGAACTGCATCTGGTGAAATATCAATAACCATAAAAGAAGGTGCATCAGAGGTAATGACCTCTATAGAGGTGGTAGCCTCTAAGCTTTGGGTAGCCTCAGTACCATCTTCCATGTTGTTGACTTTCTGAAAAAAAAAACAATAGAAAAGAATAAATTTTCAGTATACTTCAGTACATTTCTTTGTAACGTCTTAATGGGATTGAATGCCAATTCCAAACGATGGGGCAATGAGTAATTTTTTTTCTGTTTGAAGAACTTAATTTCAAAGCATCGCACTAGTATAGAAGTATACAAGCTAAACATAGTCATCATGAAACAGTATAAATATTGAAACACCACTCAGTTCTGTGAGAAAATGTGTCCTTAGAATGATGCAAGCGCTTTCAGCTTTTTTAAATAATGTTTGAATTATTGTTTTAAAGCAGGGGTGTGCAACCCGAGGTCCGCGGCCTCCTCCTGTACGGCCCGCGGAACAATTTTGGTTTGCCCCATTTTCGGCCCTCGCATATCTTGTCATTTGACCGCAACTTAAGCTTGACCTAAGAAAACTTGAAAAACAAAACGCATTATAAATCTAAATTCATATTTTTGTCAACAAAATAGAGATGTAACCACACGGGGGCAAGTTTCGCCAACAATTAGAAGGCCCATAATACAACTTTATTCAGGTGCATAAGGATCTGCCTAGATGGGCACATGGGGTGGGGAAGGAGTGAGGGTAAGGCGCCACTCTCATGTACACCTCTCTCTCACTGTGGCCCCTCAGCCGCAGTGGTCACAGCAACATGATTTGGCCCGGTGTTCGAAAGGGTTGCACACCCATGTTTTAAAGCATCATTTATTTTTACCTACACTATATTTGACGTCATTTTGTGCATGAATGTGTTGAAATGGTATAGATGTCACTGAAAGGGAAAGCTAAGATGAAAACGCTCCTCTTTCTCTTTCAAATATTGTTTATAAAATATACCTTTATTAAGAAATATTTTCTACTCTTTAATTCGCGAGATCGAACTTCTCTAATAGTTATATTCTAGTGATGCGTAGAAATCGGGATGAGTTACCTTAGTTTTGGAAGCATATTGTTTTTGTTTATCAAAAGCTCAAATACAATATCATTTGCGAAAAGCATGTGGATTTTTAATTTGTTACTTATTATTGCAATAATTGAGAGTACAACCGAACTTTATGGAGTTTCACCCAATTTTCAGACACATTCATTATCCTTTGAAAATGAAAGCGAAGGTATGACGTACATACATTTTAGCTTTACTGCATTACCTATAGGTAAGATGCAGGGCCCTAAAGCACATTGAATGCAGAATAATATGACTACTTCTGTTGTACCTGGTGCAAGATATGAAACATGTGTCATGCATTTTTACTCTTGTAGAGATATTTCATAGAGGCAGGAAATATAGGCTGTTGCTTTCCCGAGTTTTCATCGTATCAGATGATCTGGAGGAGTAAGTCAATTTCCGTTGCTGCCTCGGCTCGATATATGGTTTGGGAATAGTTAATGAATTTATCATGGTTCGCATCGGATTGTTATATTGCGCTCTTGGGGATATAGGCAGGCAAATCTTGCCAAAGACGGTGAAAATTCATTTTTCTCTTTATCCGAAGATAAAGCGTTGTCATGAACTCTATCGCAGGTTAGACGCACTATGACACTTCGGATCGTCATAGCGGTAATCTGCCAGGAATTGTTTGACAAAGAAGCAATAATCAAAGTGGGAGATAAGTATTTACACGCCGAGTAGAGCAACGCTTTTGGGTCAGCTTTGACACTTAAAGGCATATTTTGTTTCACGTTTAAGAAATAGCCTTTTTGGCTGTAGAGAATTATTTCATAGAACTGTCACTTCTCTCTAAAAATAAAAATCTTCGAATAATGAATACATCAAATATTTAATACGTTTGTTGATTTAGAAATCTCACCGACCTCAGTAAAATGGTAGCTGATGAAGATTATGAATTAACTACTTTTCTAGAAAAATCGAATTCCATCGTAATACATTTATCTGCAATTATAGGGCCATTAGATTGTTGCCATGTTAGAAGGGTTAACTTATAAGCAGATGCAAAATGATTAAAAACCCCATTCATATGTTTCTCAAACCCTAACATGATGTTTGAAAATATGTTAATGTGTATAAAGAGAGTTGATTTCTATTCAGATAGTCGAACGGGTCTAAAAGCAGAATTTTTCAACAGCCCGAATTCTTTGAATTATATTTAAACTACGATATCGTTGGTCACAAATTACTTAGACCACTATTTTTAGAAAAATGTCTGTAAAGAAGAGAATTTAATGCTTGTAACTAAAGGAAATAATTTGCACTTATTTCAAATCAGGATTGTGATGAAAGTGTATTTTGTTTTCTGTATGACTCTAATCCAATTAAAAAATGAAAGCTAAGCTCCAAAAGCTCTCAAATAATCTAGGATAGATCGTAAATGCTTGTAAATTCAGTCCATGGTGAACATAATTTATCAGTATAGAACAACATATAAGTTAAAGGGCACACTATGTGACATGATGGCTTCATGAAGGTGGGATTTGGACTCAACAACAGAACAAGAGTTAATGAACTAGGAACTTAATGAATTCATCTTAATCTTCAAGCTTTTTATTAAACCCTAAATATTAATAATGTGTTCTCAACATCGAATTACAACTGATGTAAGATGTTTCTTTGTCTACAACAGTTTTGTGCTTCCGTCATTTGCCAATAAACAGTTTCACATGGAACATAATTCCTGCTAGAGTGTAAATTGTCACATCTGTCTTTTCTTCGGAATGAGTCAAATACACAATAACCCAAAGGGCGTAGGAAGCGGGGGGGCTGGTGGCGACAGCCCCCAGCGAAATTTGTGTGGGCTGAAGTATGCTTTAGCCCCCCCCCCCCCATTTTCAAGCACGAAAACCCGTTATTCGTCTCTTCTGTAAGAAATGTAAAACATGTGCAGTAATTTACTTTTACATTTGTCCAGAATAATGTACCAAATTGCATCTTGGGACCCACAAATATCACAAAATTTTCCAAAGGACTAAAAAGAAGTCAAAATTTTGCAGTAAATTACCTTAAAATTTTTCAAAAATTATGCACCAAATTGCAACTTAGGACCCTTAAATATCAAAAATTTTCCAAAGGACTAAAATGAAGTCGAAATTTTGCCGTAAATTACCTTAAAATTTTTCAAAAATGATGCACCAAATTGCATCTAAGGACCCTCAAAAATTAAAATTTCCCGAAGGAGTAAGAAAAGTAAAAAAAAAATTGCATTGATTTACCTTAAAATTTTTCCAAAATGATGCAACAAATTGCATCTAAGGACCCTAGAATATCAAAAAATTTTCCAAAGGGGAGGGGGACGCACCCTCCCCTCAGACCCTTCCCCCAGGACGGCGATCCGAAACAAGGTTCAGCCCCCAGTCTTGAACGGCTTCCTACGCCGGTGCAATAACCTAATTTAAATTAGCAATAAAGATATCTGACTCATATCTTTTTCTTTCTTTTTTTGTTGAGGATGATGCGTTACGTAGATGATGTGATAGGCTACATGCCAAAATTATGAAAACATCCTCAGAATTATCTTGTAAAGTGAGGAAAGCCCCTAACTTTTTCAATTATTTGTCTAATTTCGTATTGTATGTAAATGTAGTGAGAAGCCGATATTTTATCCTCATAATTTGTTCTATTCGAGTGACGAGACAGTGAGACGCAACGCATGATATACGGCTACGCGATGGCTTTTACAACATTAACAATAGTCATTATATCTTTTACTTCGTCTGTGATACAATAGCGACTAGTCCCATTTGCCCTAAATCGAATTATCGGGACCTGCAAATGCGACAACAATATGTCGAAGTGCTATACATAAGAACAGACAGGGTTTTTCTTATCTCGTGTAGTACCGAGGAATTTTATTTATGAAATGGTGCCCAGGTTTTTTTTTCAGTTGCTTTGTCAATTCGTCGATCTGCTATTTCATGCGCGAAAGTGGAAGACACCGTGGTGAATATTTTCTTGGTTAAACTTCCCAAAATCCTTCCTGTTCAGGTACTTATGATATTGTAATAAACTGCTAAAGTATTTAAGCGATGTTTTATTCTGATTTTGACTTTTTACATCATACTTATTTTCTACAATTTTTAATGAAACGAGACCCATAAAATTGCAAGGATTCTTTCAAGATTCGACAAAGCCAACAGTTATTTAAGTGACATTAACTATTAGTTGACAGAATATTACAATTACTCTATCCAGCACTGGTAATGAATGCTACATGTAGGCCAACACTTCCTACTTCTATCAAACTTTTCAACACAATCACTCACTGGAGCTATAGAAAAAAGAGTGTGTACGGCTTGTATCAAATTATTTAAAAAAAAACTTTTTATTATGAATTGGACAGGGTAGATTGCCCTTCTTTAAGGGTGAACAAGACTGCAAGGTTCCCCAGTCTTTAAAGTTTTTCTGAAGGAAAAGCAAGCAAAGAATAAAATGCCTGCAAATTGTTCATAGTGTAAGTACAAATTTTCTCCAAATTATCTTAGGTTGACAAGTCTTCTCCCTTTCCCACCCCTATCTACCTACTCCTCGTCTGAAAGGAGTTTCAAAAAAGGAAGGAACAATATGGATTAACGGTCTACTTTATCCGCACTTTACCATATTTTTCAAATTATGTTTTCGATTCCCAGTACCCTTAATATCGACTAAAAAAAGCAATTAATAGCATGAAATGCACGAGTAGAGCTTAGTTTATGAGTTCCTTGTAATTTTCATCACTTTAACAGTGAAACAAAGCCTCAGCAGTACCTTCAAAGGGCAGGTGTAGACATGTGCATAACGGAAGAAAAGGAAGTTAAAAGCTTGCACCCTGACAATAATCCAAATAGCAAAAATCTTTTGCTATTTGAAAACGAGGGAGCAAATTCCTCAGAAAGAATGTTAGCTAAAATTGGTATCCTCTCATTGTTCAGGGTGTAAAGTGAGTTTCTCTAAAGAAAAGGAAGGAAAACCTTTTGTCACATATCAGACTGTAGTGGTCATTGATTTAGCAACAAACACAGGGTTTATTTAGATTTAGCTCCTACCGTTCTCACAAGTAAAAGAGAGATCTCTGCCTTTACACTGCCTTTACATAACCTGCGTCCGTTTTGATTAGGCTTAACTCGTTACAAGTTCTATAGAAAGCCGAGAGAGCCTGTTTCAATGCCAAAAATGACTTCAAACTATTGCCAGCTCATGTCCTTTGAGCAAAATTAGAAGAACTGTCGGAAACATCAGAAAATATTTTCATGCTCAATAGCATTAATGCAAATGATCACCTTAATTTTGCTAGTGAGTTTCAACTCCATGGTTATAACAGAAGGGGATTATCGTTGTGGATTATCGCTAAGCTTGCAGCTTACAAAACTATCGACTGTAGTAAGAACATTCTGTGCATATGACACTTCGACCAGATTTCACAGGAATGTCCCTCGAAAGCAGTAATCTATTGACAGCATTCCATATGTTCGTCGTAATTCAACAAACGTCAGCGAGGGAGTGTGGACGTGTGTTCTGCATTTAGTGGCCGAATCGTGACAAGAATTCAATAAACAAAAACATAGCGCGCTATGGGGAAAGCGAAATAAAACATTACACATGAAAATATTGAAAGCGTTTGTTATGAAACCTTGGGATTCTGTTACGTAATCCGATTATATGGTGTCAAAGAGTTTATTTTCCTCTGTGATGTTGCTTAAAAATGCCTTGAAGATGATGTTATTTTCGTTCAATGGAAACATCTGTAGTCATTCCACTGTTACAACGTACACTGATTATCATTATGGCTGAAAGATTCGAAAAACGATGAGTACGTTTTACTTCAATTTATATCATGAAAGGATAAAGCAATCAGCCTTTGCTTATTATTTGTTTATATGACAATAAACAAAAAATGTGTTTTCACCCTGCTCTCTCAATAACTTCTTGCTGTTATGGAAATACTTAAAGTATTCCATATTCCATTTTCCTAATAACTACAAAACTCAAGAAATCACGCAAATCTGGTAAGGACGTGTTCTACCTCAAAATCACTCAATAAAGTGCGAACGTGATGTAAAGTTCTCAAATTCAACACCTGCTTAGATTAATTTAAACAAAGTTATTCACACGCTATCTAAATGTCATCACGACATATTAACGAAAGACACTCATAAAACATTGATTCTTATTTTTCTATTGCTGGGCTCTACGTGTAAGTTTAGTAGGTCAAAAGTGGACCAAGGCGACGTATCCCTGTAGAAATAAGAAAATGCTGTATTTCCTGATGGAAAGTAAGTAAAATGGAAGAAGACAAACAAAAGTACAGGAATTTCTTGCCATATACAAGGTTGGTCTCGGTTAATGCATATAATCCTTACCATAATTGAAGGGTATGTTTAAAATAGTGTAAAACAGTACGTATTAAGCACGTATTGTAACAGCAATGTTAATGCATCATATACAGGCGCCTAATCACTGTTATAAAGAAAGATTTGCATATCTCTCAATTTAACTAAAATTTTTAATTCTGTAAGGCATTTAGTAAAAATCTAGTATGCATTCATGATTGTTCCCCTTGCATGACAATTTTACTTCCGTCATCACTAATAACAACCACTTGTTATCAGCCTGTCTACTCCAGTAATAATAGCTTATTGGTCCAAAGTCACTGGAGTAGGTTAAACCAACTGGAACGTGCCTTAAATACATAAATACTAAAGTAGATGAGTTGAGGATAGGCTCGTATATGCATAAAAAGTGTAATATGATGTTGTGATAAAGTTTTTTGTTTTACACATTGAATGTGTGCAGCAAGTTTACATACATTTTCTTTTCCCTGAATAAAAATAACCTTACTTGTTCTTCTTTTTTCGTATAAATACTTATAAAGGGATCAATCAAAGATTCGATTTCATCCGTTATGGCTACGGGGACTTTTTATGGCATTATCAGTTGGAAACAATATCTACGGACAGCTTAATACATATGTAAGTGGGAAGTGCTTATACGGGCTGTGTGCCGGAGGTCTCATTCATCATTAAAGGGAGTGTATTTCAGAAGTTCATTAAAAATTCTACATAGAAGGTAGTAAAATTTCTTACAAAATGTCTAGGTAATGGTTTAGGGTCTATATATCTTTTTCTACTTATGGCATATGTATAAATATTCTACAGGAATTTGTGGAAATTCTAAGGAATATTTTGCTTACCGGTACTATGTAGAATTCTGTAGAACTGTTTTGTTAGCGAGTGATTAACATTTTGAACTAATTTAAAATATTTTCCTCAACCGTTGCTTCACATGGTAAAATGAACATTTTGTAATCTAGTAAGGTATAACCTTGTTCATGCATTTACACACATTAGAAGGGTAATATGTGATCTCGTGTTATTCGTAATCCCCTGCAGGGAAGCCTCGTAAGGGCAAGCTAAACCGTAGCACGGCATGAAACAGCTAAGCAACAAACTGTGTTAACCTAAGGTATTAATTTATCACAAATCCACAAAGGAACCATACAAAGTTTTTATTTCTGCGACAATTAAGACCCATTGCGATTTCTTAAACTTAATTTGGTGCCCACATATTGAAACAGACGGTGACATTTATGTCCGTAGCATGCTTTAGCTAGGATAGGATCTCTATGCCAGGCGAAACGCTCAAGGGTATATATACTTCACAATAGGACATGACGCAAACGTTGCAAAGAGTTGTAGTGGGTAGCCCATTGCTTTGGAAATTGTGCTTTTCAAGGGTAAAAATGGCATGCGTAGTCGAGATATATAAGTTGTTCACTTCTTTTTCTATTATTTATTAAAGAAATGACATTCATGGGTCACTTACAGCGTGCGTCGTGGAAGAGAAAATACATAAGACCTTCTCAAAGTACCAAAAGCAAGCACGTAGTCTTTTTTCCTATGAAACAATCATAATTGCAGTGGTGTATGACACTATGCAGATGTAAATTATCGCGTCTTCAAAGAGTGTAAATATTACAAATCCTTCAAAATTAAAACTATGGCTTGAATTTTTCTGCAGGATGCTAGCAATTTCCTTTGATCAGAAACAGTTTTTTATGTAAACATCATGTCAACGAAAATTAAAGAAGACTAATTATTGAAATGACGTTTTGATTCTGAGGTTTAGACCCTCAATCAAATATACACTTCATCATGAAGATGCATAGGCGTCGGAAGCTACTCTCAGATAGGGGTGAGGTTAGCTGAACTTGAGACTCCCTTCCTCTGGGAGGGGCCCAACTTCCAAGGTCACCTTTGCAAAAATTTCCAGATTATGGGGATAGCATGTTGCAATTTGATGCTAGAGTGTGTTTATTTGTGCAATGCATTTATTAAAAAGTTTGAAATTGTATTGAAACACCTTGAAAAATTTCACAGCGTGGACAAATACGGGGTTTTCGTCTTTGAAAAGTAGGGGTGGAAGTATACAGCCGGAAGTGTACACCTTGGACTGGGTTTTAGATCTCCCTCCAATTCTTACGTTTTGTAAAGATTTCCCTCTGTGATGTCTCTGGACTTTTATCATACTCTTTTGGGGCGATTACCTTTAGTAGATATTATGAAGTCAGTAATCCTCCACATTTGTTTTCATATTCTTATCTTTCTTGAAAGCAAACCATTTGAGTTTACATGGACTTAAACTAAACTGTGCAAACTTCTAGAGCATTCATTCAAATTGGAATGTCATCGGCCTTAGAGAGGTACCTTCGTTTCTGCGATGTAAACGAACGGCAAAACAATGGAACATCTAAGTATCACTTCAAAACATTTCTTGGAGGGATTGACCTCCATCCTTTGACGAATAGTACTGTGTGGTAAGTCATAGTGCGGAACCCTACGAAACACAAATTTAATCTGAAATAATGCAGGCCTACCGAAACCACAAAAAAGGAATTGTATGTGTAATTGTATAATACTTTATTTGGCTTAAAAGTTCCGACCTTAATCTACTCCTTCAAGTACTTGGAGGGCCTCTGACTTACTCTTCGTGTTTCATTAAATAAGTACGAACATCTTC